>JAHDVE020000538.1:0-40822 GCA_022606495.2 Halesus radiatus | reverse complement strand
TTTCTCTGATGTTGAGATGAAAGCGGGGGCCTGAAGCCGCAGTCATGCGTCCAAATCCAACACTTCTGAACGGCAATGCATGTTTGCGGTTTCACTAATGTATTATGTGCCTTTTTAATTACAATTCAAACAACGGAATCTCTGTACGCAGATTATTAAAGGGGCCGCCGACCATCTAGTGCCCGGTACCTATCGCGGTGTATTCGCTGCTGTGCGCCAGCGAACGGACTATGAACACGGTTTGCTTTCTTGCAGAGATTATACAATAAACCACATATATACTTTTACAAATGTGTACACTACACGCGTGTATGGACACAGGTAATGGCAAACAGAGTACCTATCTACGTTCGTACGTGGATAAACACATGGAATTTATGTATTTGAGAACATTAGTGAATTATTAGAGATCTGAAAAATTCGTATTATTTTTGGGAAAATTCGGTTGCTTTTCAGCAAAAACGGCGGTATTTTGAAATAAAAGTGGTACATATAAATGTATTTTTTTAATATTGAAAAAGAATACAGTACACGTCGTTTTCGACATGAAGTTACCGCCTTTCATTTTATGGCTATTCAAGCTTGTCAAAACCGTAGACTAAGAAATGTTTAAAACGTACAATACTACTTTCTTTTTTTTTAAATACCAGAATATCACGTCAAAAATACGAAAATTCCATGTTATTCCAAGTAAAAATGACCAATTTGGTATAAAAATTCGTGTCATCGCATACGCAGAATTTTTTGAACTAATATAGTCCAGATTCCAAATACTTAATTCGAGATCGCACTTTCAAAGTATGGATGCTAAAACTATAATTAATTAATTTGAAGCCCGTATTTCAGAGTTATACCGCCCCGAAACACACCCGACTTGCCCACCTTGGAAAAAAATAAAGTATCAGACTTAAATGTTTAAGGTGCAAACTCTCCGACTTACAAACCCTTTTTCCGATATTGCCGTATTCATTGTGACAAATTAAGTTTTTAGAATAAGACCGTAAAACATTTTAATATTTAATTAATAATGCTTTACAAAATAACAAAATTTAAAATTTACAAAATAAAATAAAACACGCGTTTTGCTGATGTTTTTTTTTTGCATGAATCGAAACATGCGGCCGGTGTTAAGCGGTAATTTCAACCTTTTCGCCACCTGCATAGGGAGTGCGTCATATTCTAAAAAACTTAATTTGCCACAATGAACAATACGACAATATCGGAAAAGGGGTTCGTAAGTAGGAGATTTTGCGCTTTAAACGTTTTTTAGGTCAGATACTTTATTTTTTTCTAGGCTTACAAAAAGAGACGCCAAAAAATGGACGGTTATACGAAAGGCCAAGGTGTGTTCTACTTGCAGTACTTAATTAAATGATCAATGATATTTCTAGGCCATCAAATTCTCAAACCGAAAACACATGATTTTGCATTACTTCCCATTGCATCGCCTTAAGAGGAACGGCTGCGGTGCATGTTTCATACATAACTTAATTTTCGAATTTAGGCCAAAATACCGATCCAAATGATATATTTTTTTTTGATTAAAGGTCTAGTGAAAATCTAGTACGGATGAAAAGTATTTTATTTATTTATTTTTTAAATTATGAAGTACATGCCGTGGAAAAAAAACAATTTTCATAATTTTAGAGGCAACATAAAAAAAATTATTTGCAGGTTTATTGTACATTTTTAAAAATTATCGTATTTGTTATGTAAATATGATTACGTAAATAAAAATATAAAAATAAAAAAAACGTTTTTTCGGATCGATATTTTAAATAATGTACAACGAATTTGTGTTCCAATATAAATTTATCATTTTTAATTTAATTTAAAGTCCACCATAATACTTATTTTAATTTTTTTTTTTTAATTTTTATATATCATTATATTTTCAAAGTAAGTAAAGGGGTAAACCTTTTTTTTTAAATCACTTTTAAATACTTGTTAAAGGGGCCTCTGAAATCGCGAAAAATCAATTCCTTTAATGGCCTATATTTCATAATATAAATAAAAAATAAATAAATTACTTCTCATCCGTAATAGATATTTACTATACTTTTTAATGAAAAAAGACCATTGTGAGTACCAGGCGAGTATTTTGGCCTCAAATCAAAAATTAAGTTTTGTATGAAACAGGCAACGCAGCCGTTCCTCTTAAGTCACTTAACGGAATGCCTCCGGCTTATTAGTAATTAATCAAATACGTAAATTAATAGATATAAGTCTAAGTGATAAGGTATAGGTTAGATAAATTATGTTGTAAAGCGCCTTTGAGGTGATTTTCTCACGAAAACAGCGCTATAAAAATAATCCATTTGTTATATTATTATTATTATGATTACTTATCAGAACTGTGTATTCTTGAAAATACCAATTCACGGCAGTCCACCCTCTTAGGTCAGCAGCGTCATCAGCTATCGGGAGGTTGAAGGAACCAAAGCGCACACCTAATACTAAGTTCGGGGATCGTGCTTTCGGAGTATCAGGACCTAAAGCTTGGAATGAACTGCCGCATGACTTAAGAATGAAAGAATTCAGAACTAAACTTAAAACTTATCTTTTCACACAATCATCTCCATAAATTTAAAAAGTTGCACGTAAATTGCTTAGCTAGGCTAGCCGGTTAGTGCTGTTACCTAAAAGTCACTAAAAGAATATGTAATAAAAAATTAAAAAATATATATTTTTTTAAATATTAAAAAATAGTATTTAAAAAAAAAAGTATAATAATAATAATAAAAAAATCGTATTCCATTATTTACATTTATCGTTTCTTATATTATGTTTTATACTTTAAGTTATACTATGTAAAATTCGAAAGTTTTTAATGATTTCCATTGAGATTTGTTAATACTGTCTCTAATGATTAAATTTTATAGTTATGAAGGTTCACGTCACGTTGGGTGAACCTTGTAACCCAAAGCAGTAGCATGTGCGACCGTATTTTTAGATTTAAGGCCGCACATGGCCCGGTGCTGTTTGCCGAGTATTGGGAGTTGGTACTGTCCAATCAATACTGGCAATACTGGCACTGATAACTGTTCCTAGCTCTATCTTGTTGACTCGAGATAAGGCCAACCGTTACCGGAAACTTTGGTAATCGCCAATAAAGCAAAGGTGGTCGCCAATGCCCGCTTTTTTATGCGACTTCTTTAAATCACAAGCTTGTTTGAGTTGCTTATCGATTGTACAGGCACAGGCGACTCATTGTGCGGAGTGTGTCCATACTGTTCATGTTCTTTCTCCCGCTGTAAATGTTACGAAGTAAGGTGTGTGCATCGCGAAACGCTCCCAACTTATCAATCGTCGTGTCTATATTCATGTTTTATCTTAGCGAGGTTTATTTACTTTGGGATTGTTTACTCTGTTCGGCAGGAGAACTTTTGTATAGTTCTGCCGCTGAGAGCTACGTTGCAATCTTTTATAGAGTCAAAAATCGGAGTTTAATAATTTGAAGCTACATTTTTGTAAGAATGCCCAGTAAAATGCCACTTTTAAAACATACACGGATAGGCTCTGCGATTAACACACTTAATTTAATAATACACTAATATTGGTTGACAAATGCTGAAACGGACTGATAATTAAAGACTGAAAATGGCGCTGATAGTCGATTTCATGGTTATCGAATGTTATGTGGCTAAAACCACCCCAATAATAATAATAATAATTGGATGATTTGTATAGCGCCGTTTTTGAGAAAAATCTCAAGGGCGCTCAACCCAACCATCGGTTTAACATTTCTTAAAGCCATTGCTACATTTTTTTTTACATGAATACCGCACAAGAGTATCAACTGCTCCCAACCGTCTGGAGCCAGTGAGACTATGGCATCCCCAATTGGGAAATGTTGTGAGGCTGAAGGTATTGGGAAGGGGAAGGAGAAGAGGAAGGTGGGGAAATACCTGGCTATTCAGATCTGGTCACCAAACACGGCTAAAAGCCATTTCAAGCAATGTTTCAATTCTGAATGGTGGTCTTTCACCCGGTCGATACTGAGAGTCTCTTACACTCTGGAACATGCGCAAATATACAATATATTATTTTTAATTAATTAATTGTGAAACGGCACAAATCAATTACATAAAATTTACTTGCCCACGCCGGGATTTGAACCCGCGACCTTCGGATTCGTAGTCGAGAGCCTTACCCCTCGACCATGGAGGCCGTCCATTATTACGTGAAAAAGAAATTGAAAAAGGAACTAATGTGATGCGTAGTGAAGCTCAAGGTAAGGTAGAGAAAAGACAAAGGCTCACAAAGGGGATTCGAGTCTCCCAGCTGGGGGCGCTGCTAGCTGCTATGGTCCCGTCTACATCAGATTAGGGTATCTCGCTTTCTGCATTGTGCAGGAAAACCGCCGATAGCTCCTTTGTAACCTCTCCTTTTTCTTATAAACGACACATAACAAAAATACAAGTTTCAATGGAACTCTCAACGGCGGGACCATAGCTAAACTACCTACAATAATTACACACTTAGAGCTTACACTTATAACTTTGCATTGTTCTCAAGAAATGTTAGTAATTTATCAAATTAGACAGGAGGAAATACATACAAACAAATTGAATTCATTACCATCGATAAAGGCACCCCATATATTGCACCTGATTTCAAACATGTGCTAAGTTCAAACAATTTAACGAATCTTCTCAAAGCCAAGAAGATTCACATAATTATTTTTGTACAATGCGTTTTGACACTCTCCATAAAGATATCTATACAATAAAGTTATGCTTAGAGCACTCACAGCTTCGCATTGTCCTTAAGAAATATTATTAGTTTATTAAATTAGACAGAAAGAATCATGTGAATTCAAACACTTCCAACATAATAATAATAATAATAATAGTTGGATGATTTGTCTAGCGCCATTTTTGTGAAAAATCACCCCAAGGGCGCTGTAACATGATTCACTAATTCTAAATTGATATTTGATTCATCACCATTCTTTATTTTTCACCTGGCTTTCAATTGTGTGCTGCACTCAGACGATTTCTCGAATCTTCACAAAACTAAGAACATTCCTGGCAGGACAGTAGTGGATATTTGCATTCGCGAAGAGAAAGGTCGGGGAAGGCAGAGTTGTCACGATCGCTATCTGCGATATTTAGTGCCCTGGTATTTGGTCCATTATTCGAACTCATCTCCGCATCCTGCAGAATCCTGCAATCGCTTCCCGAAATCTGTCTTGTCTGCTCTATTTTTTTTATATTGGTAACTAGTACCTACCGCAGGAGCCATGGGACAACAGGCTTTCATAGTCTGTGGATATTTCACAGATAAATTACATTGGATAAGGACTGGTGTAGGTTCACAATGATACAGGCCACGCCTTGCGTCATTTAGAAACGGAAGATCGGATTTATTTATTTGTGTTTCTAAATATACGAGTATATTTTTAATCTGGTTGGCTAGAATATTACGTGCTTAGATTGTGATGACCTTTGTAGGAGAGCGGTTGGCTCCATTGCTGTGGATTCAAATGTCGCGTGCTCAAATCCCATTGTAAACAAATAAAACATTATGCAATTTAAATAGATTTAACGATGAGTAAAATTTTAAGAAATTCGTTCCCGAGTGGAAGGATGTTTCCAGTGGTGCACCTTGTAATGGTATTCTATATCCCCCCAAAAAATCAGGGGATCCGAAAATGTGCCTGCATATTTTTATCCCTTGCCTTTGTGGTTAACTGAACATACTTTTGTACTTTCAGAAGAAAAAAAAACATTGGAAGGTCTGTACTGTGTTTTGCAATATTGTGTAGCTTTGTGCTATGGCTGTGAGAAACAAAGGATAGCAGGGTCTAAACAAATAATTAATTAAACATTTCTTAGAAATTTTATTGGTTACATCTTTTTGTATAAAAATACGCCACTTTAAGGTAGTTTAATAATATACATTTGAGTAACAGTGCAGAACACACATATTAGTTAGCCGCAAGAAAAAAAACTACGCATACGTCAATATACAGACATCGTACATTGACGTATGCGTATTATCACCCATTTATTTATTTAAAATGTTAACAAAACTTGACTTTTTTTTACCAGAGGGGATGCTCCTGCTGCCAAAGTATCCCCCTCCTGGGTGCGCCACCGGTGTCAAAGTGTCACCTTGTTCCGTGAAATGGTTTTAGTTATGCGTATTGATCTGATCTTCCCGATCTCTTTTCCCTCCATTTCATTCCACCTCACAACATTTCCCACATGGGGATGACTTACTTCCAATAGGTACGGGCAGTCGTTAGTAGTATGTATTCATAATAATGATCGTAACGAGTTGTTAGGACTATTCATAATAATGATCGTAACGAGTTGTTAGGACTATTCATAATAATGATCGTAACGAGTTGTTAGGACTATTCATAATAATGATCGTAACGAGTTGTTAGGTCTATTCATAATAATGATCGTAACGGGTTGTTAGGACTATTCATAATAATGATCGTAATGAGTTGTTAAGACTGTTCATAATAATTATCGTAACGTTGCTTAAAATAACTTTAAGCATGTTTCCCAACGAAAGCTTCCCAACCTTTCTCTTCTCTATCTCCTTCCTCTCCCACGTTCTTCTCAACATTCTCATTCAAACTGGGGCCGCCATTGTCCCTCTGTTTCCGGGCATTTTAAACTTTTGCACGCTTGGTATCTCTTCAAAATATACTTGATGTGATGTTATTACGAAACAGCGCCATATAATATTGTCATACTGTTTTATTATTTGTTTTATTACACTTTGTTTTACAGTTTTTTTTAATGTAGCTTTTAGAACCAATAATAATATAGGAAAAATGTGACCACGCCGACTGCAACGCTACCTATATAGGGCAGACGGGAAGGGCTTTCTCAACTTGATTCGAAGAACGTATACGATGTTATAAAAAGCACTTCTTCAAAATTCGCAGAACATCTCTTAGTAAATAATCACGTCCACTTGACATCAACGGGTCTAAACCCTTACATATAGAAAGAAATGGCCGTAGATTAAATTAACTTGAACAATTAGAAATGAACAGAGTATGGAATATTATATATCCACCGCTTCTCAGTGTGTTCACATTATCAAAACAATGTAAACACATTTAAATAAATCAATTAAGAAAACATTATCAGGTTGTGAATAAAATCATATAAATAAGTCGTCACAATATGAAAATGTCCTTGAACGCCGAAACAGCTATCGCAATAATAAAAACTAAAAATACTCGCAGAGCTTAATAATAACATTATTAAATTTAATTTACGTCAAATTAAAAAATAAATAAATAAATGGAGTTCTACGAATTAAACACAAAAACAATTAACAATTGTTTTACAGAGATTTGAGATTTAATTTGATACTTGCCCACAATGAGGCAATTAAATTGCTAAACTGCCGATTGTGCCGACAATGCAATAAAGAGTGCTAGTACCTATGCACTTGGATAATCTCGCAGATTGACCATTGTTGATTGTGCGAGTATTTGTTTTAGATTGCTTTTGAGGTCGATGACAAATTATTATTACGGTTGAATGATCGAAATCATCGATCGTCATTATTTGAATGGTCGATCGCATCAAATCTTTGCGGTTTTCTGATCGACCGATGGTCCGAGATACGTTTCTCATTCTGCCATCAAATTATTTTTATCCAGCTCAAATCGAATATCGAAACCAGATATTGAATTACATAATTGTTTGAGTAATGCACGAGAATCATCGTTAGTGTTTACATTTGTTGAGGTTATTGACCAATGCAATGGCTAATGTTACTTACCTTTTAAAAAAAAATGTCGAATCAAGTTACGACTCACGTCACGTTTTTAGCCATGGTAGTACAGTCGCAAACGACACTTTCGGTGGATAACACGACCTTTTAAAGTAACTAACTAACCATCACGCCGTTTCCCCTTAGGGATAGGCAGAGGATGGACCGCCAAACAACTCAATCTTGCCATACACTTCTAGTTTAATTTACATTCATACATCCTCTTCTGTTATTCCGACTTCTTACGTGGCCTGACTCAAGTATTTGATTCACTTGATCGTGCCATGTCTTCCTCGGGCGTCCCCGGCTTCTTTTTTGTTTTTTTACGGAAACACCACACAGGAGACCCTGATATCATCTTTGGGGATGCTGTGTGGAGGGTCTTTTAGAGAATATGAAGGAGTGAACATTGGGTCTTGAAGAGACCCATGTTGTAGAATGGAGGAAACACAGAGGCCGGAGTTCCATTCACATTCGCGTCATATATTCTCCTTACACTCCTTTGTTCCTTCATTCGATCTACATGCCGAAACCATCTAAGCGTCCCTTTCTTAATCTTACTCATTACGCTTACATCAGCCTTTCATTTTTTACGAATCTCAATATTTTTCATATCACACTTTGAGATTTATACAGTATTCAGTCAACTTTCCATGCCTCACTGCCATACATCAGTTAAAGTATAATGTAGGTATGTACCTACCAGCGGCGTGCAGTCCATAACGGCTGAAAAGCCGTGCCTACCCTAAGTAAAACGTCCTATAAAAATAATGACAATCCATGTTTTATGCAGTACCGTGGGACGGCCCCTCCAAGCTATTTCCTCTTTCTGGGTTTTATCCTTGTTTTTCACTCAATCCTGTATGCTTTAGACCTCTCCACGCGATGCAATTTTAGTAGCGCGATTCTAAACATTGGGAGTTCAAAAACTTAACCCTTACCACTCCATTATTTTTTAATATTTGTTGTCAGCCAATTCTAATTTAAATAATGTCAAAATATTCATTTATTGATAGGAAGTTACAAAAAGGTTATTTTATATGGTAGTAAAACAAATACGGAAAACAGTCAAAATCTTATTAAAATGTGAATATAAATGTTTTTTATCGAATAATCACAAGAAATAACGCCACGTGTAAAGTTTTGCGCGCAAAAATACACCGCTCGGGCACGTCTTATCTTGTCGGCCGCCAGCCGACAACTGAGTTGTAGCGTACAAATAGTGATGTCGTCTGGCACCCGACAAAGGAGTGGTAAGGGTTAAGGAGTCTTTTTCTACCCGATATAACCACAAAATACATCGCCATATTAATGTTACATCCAATTTTCATTTGCGTAATTTTCATTAGAAAAAGACGACCTCGTCTCAGTGTAAAATCTTTTTGTTCTTATTATTTATATTTATATATTTTACCCGATTCCCTTTTAATCCTTTTTTCATTTCCGATTTCCGCACGTTCCTTTCCTTCATACATTGCATTAAAAGCACACTATACAAATAAGTACCTTTATAAAACGTTACGCTTCCGCGCTGGCGATTTATGAAGTAATGTTTTCCACGTAAAGGCCTTCCTTCGCATTTATATCATCAGGTTTGTCAGGCTCTAAAGTTGCCCATCAATTATCAAGTCATTATATTGAGTGGGGAGCTACCTCTTTATCATAACTACATGACATGAACACTCAATAGGCATAAAAAATACGAAAGCTCACAAGAAATAACCGACAATAGTACCCACATACAATATATATTTTTGCAATGGTATTATTATTTGTGTTTTATTTTATTTTTTATTGATGTTAATGCGGTTGCGGCAGCTGAATGTACAAAATGCACACGTTTACACGCTTAAAATGCGGTGTGAAAAGGCGGTAAAGCCCTGGGAAGCCCTTTGTCCTCTGCACAGAATTTCCTCCTTAAGGGGACAATTTGGACTGAGGGAAAATATAAGCCGACAACTGCGCCACCTCCGCACTGGAATTCCATACAAACCTCAGGGACAAAGCTGAGTCGGGAACAAAGGCCATCGGGACAAACCTTAGAGTAGCAAGTAGGTATACTACTCTAAGGGACAAACTAAACGAGGTTCACTGTGATTTTTGTGAAAAATCACCTCAAGGGCGCCATACAAATATGTAAATATATATATTTTTCAATGTTCTATCATATAACTAACTACAGACAATCTATTATTACAGCTTACGGTTAACAAATTTCCTTCACCAGTTCATCAATCTGTAATACCAAACTATATATACAATGCATTTGACAAATGAAGGTGATGCCGCATTAAAATATACATGTTATTAATTTAATGTACAGGCAGATAATATTATACACGACCATGTCGACCATGCTTACTAGGCAGGTCACTTGAGATAAACACTGTTTATTAGAGAATTTTTATACGGTTTTGCACTCAGAGGACACTATATTGGAAAACACATGTTATCGGAGATACTGTTTACTTCTGGTACTTATTTTGATAATTATTTATAAAAAGTTTGCCTTCGCGTTATGGGCCAACCGTTGAGAGTCTTCTTGCAGTTTCTCCAATGAAATTTCGCGATGGTAGATCTCATTGTTCTAGAGTTTTTGCTGTTTAAGCAAACATGTTAAATAAATGGACTTCATTGAAAAATATTCCGGCTTAAACAAATATATTCATATAGATCAGCAAACGCCGATTTTGAATATACAACTTTTATTATTTATATACGTAGAATTTATAAATCGTCATTTAAAAGTGAAGAAAAAAAAGCATCTCTATAATTGTTATAAAAAATATTATTAAGGCGATGCAATGGGAAGTAATGCAAAATCATGTGTTTTCGATTTGAGAATTTGATGGGCTAGAAATATCATAGATGATTTAATTAAATACTGCAAATAGAACACACCTTGGCCTTTCGTTTTACCGGGCATTTTTTGGGTGTCTTTTTATAATCCTTGAAAAAAATAAAGTATCAGACTTTAAAAAAATGTTTAAAGCGCAAATTCTCCTACTTACGAACCCCTTTTCTGATATTGTCGTGTTGTTTATTCTGGTAAATTAAGTTTTTTAGAATATGACCGTAAAACATTTTAATAATTATGTCTGAGCTTTACAGAATAGAACAAAACAGACATTTTGGTGATGGTTTTATTGCGTAAATCGAAACATGCGGTCGATGTTAAGCGGGACTTTCAACCTTATCGCTCCCTGCATAAGGAGCGCGTGATTTCGTTGGAATTTTAGCCGGTGGATCGCCTTAATGTAAAAAAATGAGTATTCACGAGCAAACCAATTATCAATACAGATATTATGATAGTGTGAATGTTAAATACCATTATTATTCTTTAAGTTAACGTTTCTAAAAAGGTACATAATTTTATTACTTATGTTTAGTTATGGTTTACTAAATATAATATAAAATTACGTCCTTATTTTGACATGTGACCTAATCTCATAACCATCTCAAAACCGCCCGGCCATAGATTTGGAGCGTTTTGGCAGGCTTTGAAAAAATGATTTTTTTTAATTTATTTTAACTATGAAAATTAACTATAGGGAAAAAAATGTATACTGGTATTTAAGTTAACGTCATTTGTACGGGACAGGATCTGTAAACTCCTGCCGCGCGTTTTAGAAGAAGAAGATGAATGCTGGCCACTTCGACGCTCCAGAGCAAGTTAGGAAGGAAGGGGGAAGGGGGTGCCTTGAGAAAGGCAGTACTGTGCAAGGAAGAGGTGAAGGTGTCGTAATGAAAAGTCTTGAGCGGTTTTCAGGCCAGATGAAGATGCAGGGCGAAGTAGGCAGAAGAGGTCTTGATTCCGTGAGAATACTCTACTTTTTTAGAATTGCAACCGTCGCTTAAGTACTCCGGTGCGATACCGTGTTGGGAGGAGCCGGCGTATCGGGCAGTTTTTGCGAGCTGCCGTAGATTCTGTCAATCTTGGATCGACTTAACCAGAAAATTAGGGTGTGAACCTCGACCTCCTGCTTGGATTAAGCCTATTGAAATCTTCACCTATTTTTTTATTAAAGAAGCAAAAATTATTACAAAAAATGTCGTGGCGGTCAAAGTAGGACAGTTGATACTTTGCCGCTGAATTACAGAAAAATGCATTGTAAAAACATAAGTTGAGTAAGGTTATTCGATTCCGCGGGTGCTAATGAACAGATCAGAAAAGATCGTTTATTTAGATCAGTCACCGCAGCCGCAGAAATCGCTTACAAAGACACATAATTTTGATCGAACAATAATTTTTGACAAGTTTTTTGTGGATCGCAAGGGCCCAGCCAATGGGGGCTCGCTTAGCTTTCGGGGCCGTCGCCGGGAGCGACCGTAGAAGTGGCGGGGGTCGGGGGAATGTCCCGTTAGTGGACAGTGGCGGGTAGGCACGAAACACGTCATTCAGGGGCGTAGAAAAACGAAGACGATAACGTGCACTTTTACCGTCCTCTTCCTCTACGCCCGGAATTCCGCTTATCGAGAGCCATATGAAATGAAAATGAAATCGGGCGTTGCACAAATCAACATTGTGCAGACATAGTACGATATAGAGGATTGTATCTAAGTCGCCCCTCCATCGAAGATGCACGAACTCAAATAGAGATTTGTATCTTGTCGCGTCTCTATCGAGTCGTAGTCGGGCCGTCTGTGTGAGCCCGACAGGTACTTCGTACGAGTTCGATATAGAGGATTGTATATAAGTCGCCCCTCCAACGAAGATGCACGAACCCAATAGAGATTTGTATCTCGTCGCGTCTCTATTGAGTTTTGTACCGGTTTGATGTTATGCAAACGGAGGGTATTACGAACTTGATTACCACGTCTGGCACAGTCATTATTGGTTCTATTTTTTTTTTGTAAACCAAAAAATAAATAATTACATTCAATGTTTAGTAAAATGGACTGGAATTCCTTATTTCTGCTTTATAGTTCTTACATCGGACGCATTATGATTTTGTTATTTTTATAATTTTCTTTCATTTCTCGAACCTATAATTCCAATAAACACCTATACCAGACGTGACTATCAAAGTTTGTAATACCCTCCGTTTGCGTAACATCAAAACCAGTACATAATTCAGTAGGGGGTACGACTAGATACGTCATCAACTACTGAGTTCGTGCAGCTTCGAACGAGAGACGACTAGATACGTTCCTCAATCGAGCTAGCATGTAGTACTTGTCGGGCTCACACAGACGACTCGACTGCAACCCGACAGAGAGGCGACTAGATACGCATCCCTGTCTTGTTTGTTATGTCTGCACAAATAATTTAATTGTGCAACGCCCGACTTTAATTTTAACCTGATATAGAGGCGACTAGATACGCATCCCTGTCTTGTTATGTTTGCACAAAATAAGGATTTGTGCAAACGCCCCATTTCAGTTCATATTGGCTTTCGACAAGCGTAGTTCCGGGGGTTTCGAAGAGGTGATGATAAACAGTGCACGTTATCGTCTTCTTTTTCTACGCCTCTGAACGTCGTTTTCGTGCCGAGACGCTACTGGCTACTAACGGGACATTTCTCCGACCCCCGCCACCTCTACGGTCGCTCCCGGCGACGGTCCCGAAAGCAGAGCGGGCTCTCATTGGTCGAGCTCCTCTGATCCACAAAAAACTTATCAAAATTATTGTTCTACCAAAATTGTCTGTCTTTGTAAGCGATTCCTGCGGCTGCGGTGACTGATCTAAATAAACGATCTTTTCTGATCTGTTCATTAGCACCCGCGGAATCGAGTAAACTTACTCAATTTATGTTTGTACAATACATTTTTTTGTAATTCGACGGCAAAGTATCACCTGTCCTACTTTGACCCCCATGACATACTTTGTAATAATTTTGGCTTCTTTAATAAAAAATAGGTGAAGATTGCAATAGGCTCAATTCAAGCAAAAGGTCGTGGTTCATATCCTAATTTTTTGATCAAGTCGATCCAAGATTGACAGAATCTACGGCAGCTCGCGAAATATTCACGAGTTCAAACTGCCCGATTCGCCGCACGGTATCGCACCGAAGTACTTGAACGACGAGTACAATTCTAAAAATCAGAGTATTCTCACGGATTCAACACGCCTTCTACCTACTTCGCCTGCATCTTCACCCGGCCTGAAAACCGACCGTGACTTTCTCTTCACCCTCACCAGCTCCTTGCAAGAAATCGTTTGCCTTTTTCAAGGCATTTTTCCCCCCTCCTTCCTAACCTGCTCTGAAGCGTCGAAGTGGCCAGCCTGATCTTCTTCTTCTAAACGTGCGGCAAGAGTTTACAGATCTTGTCCCGTACAACACCTATATTTAGCATGGTTTTCTTCACCGTATGAGAATTAGAGAAATCCGTCTGTTGCGTACCGAGATTTAGGGGTTTTGTTTGGAAGCGTCGGGCATTGAATACGCGGCCTCCACCTTACTAACACACGCACACAATGTCCGCATTATCCCGCGGATATAGTGCCTACACCTTCCGTACCCACCTAACCTTACCTGGTCACTGGTCATTGACCATTCCCGTCGCAGCCCGCGCTTGGACTGCGTTAACCAGATCTGAACTCGATGCTGTATTCAATACTGGCTCGTTTGTTAGATGTTGCACATTATTTCACACGTTTACTGTGATTATTTTTAACAATATTATAGAACACTAGTGATATAACTTGACTACTAAGATATGAAAATTGAGAAATGTTGTTTATGCAAAATTTACTTTTCTGAACTTTTCTAGGCACCTACCTGAAAATTTCGTGTTATAATATTTAGCGAAATTCGAGTTATTATTTGTGGAATTTTTTGAAAAATTGGTTTTATCTTGTTAATCGTCTTTTTTTTTTTAATTCACTGAAATAAAACTTTAAAAGTAACTAGGTACTGTAAAAACCTTTCTAATAATAATATATAATGGGTGAGCAACACAAAAGGCTGTTTCTCAGTGACGTTTGGAAAGGACATCTCTGTTGGAAGTGCATGCGAATGGATAAGCACCAGTACACACAATGCTAATTTTGGGTTGTTTGAGTACATTCTAATTGCGGGACTCATGATTCTGTTTACTGTACCCTACTCCCCCTATTTTATATATACGTATGTATGTTTTTTTGTGTCACATAAACTAATAATAATCACACAATTTGCAGACGTATCATCCCAAGTAAGCTTCACTTATATAAATCAATACATTTACTTAATTAATAGCAATAATCAGTATTATTTGTCTGTACATGAAATTAATAACTTGTATATTTTAACGCGGCATCACGTTCATTGGTCAAATGCATTGTGCATATAGTTTGGTATTACAGATCGATGAACTGGCGGATGCAATTCGTTAACCATAAGTTGTCATAATAGATTGTCTATAGTAGCAACAGTATATAAAGCAGTGGCGTGCAGTCCATAAAGGCTGAAAAGCTGTGCCTGCCGTAAGAAAAATGTATCGTAAAAATACGACAAATATCTGATTCAAACGTATTTCTTCCACTCATTTGCTAAGGAGCTTATACGCTCATTCATTTAGTTAACCACAATGACCAGTGGAAGATCATAATAAATTGGGCATTTTAAAATATTAAATGCACGATTATTACCTTTGGTTAAAGAGCGATGCACGCTACTGGTGATAAGGTGGAGCATCGGAAAAAAATATATCTATATCGTTACCTCCATGCTAAAGTTGCGAATCTGCCATTTTCACTTGATGAAATAAATCCTAATGTGATGATACAGACTGTGGCAAATCAACAAATGTGATCATACGCACTGTGGAAAATCAACAAATGTGATGATACTCACTGTGGCAAATCAACAAATGTGATGATACGCACTGTGGCAAATCAACAAATGTGATGATACGCACTGTGGCAAATCAACAAAATTCTCCTTCCAGCGGTTACTGAGTTGTCAAATTGTCAAACTTATCGAATCAACCTACGCTAAACTTACAAATAAATGGAGATAGAAACATTTACTATGATGTAAATTATTAATTATTAATAATATAAACCATAAACGACTTTCCATTACTTGTTAGAAAATTTGAAAAAATGTATATAAAATTACAGTTCTTTCCCTTTCCCGAAAAGCTGACATTTTGCAGATTCGCAACTTTAGCATGGATGTGACGATATATTTGTACAGGGCCCTTGAGGTGATTTTTCACAAAAATGGCGATGTAAAAATCATCCAATTATTATTATTCGGAGTGCTCTTACTTGAAAACTCATAAAGCTTTTATCCGGGCAAATTCCAAAGCTGTGTTTAGTGTTAATGGGTATACTTGTGTGGGTATACTTGACAATGAGGACTATTCTAACACGGTCAGTATATCTTGTTATATAATTATATTGTTTGTATAAATACATAGCCAGTGTTTCGCTTAACGAGGAGTGAATTATTTAAAACACTAGACAGAGGCGTGCGCGAATTCCGAAATGTTAAATAATTCCCTCGTAAATCGTCGGCAATGAATCAAAATGATTTTCCCTGTCGACACGTTAATTGCCGTACGTGTTTATACAGCGGGTAGATAGGTACTGCACACTACAGCACTATAGCCAGGTAGGTACCTACCCACATCGCCTTCTGCAGGCGGGCAACACAGCTGCAGGAAGAAAACCCTAGATCTAGGGAGAAACAGAGAGTTCCTGGACAGAAATGGAGTATTTGAAAATCTTGGGGAATTTGGTTTCAGCAATAAATTGAACAGCATAAATCCTTTAACAGAATTAAGTATATACCCCATCACTACCCCCCCCCCCCCCCGAGTACCCTGCCGAGGCTACATCTCCAGTCACAGCTTTCCATCATTCGAACATCGAACACTGGAAAATCAATTTAAATTATGGTAATCGCCTCGCGTCTCGCTATAGGTAGGCAGGTCCGGTTTAGCTTCTTTCACACATGAGGATATCCAACTACCGTATCTCAACGATGGTACATGGTATCCACTTCCACGTAGTAATGAGCTGTCATATTTTAAAAGATTTATGCAAAACAGTCACTATTATCTGTTGGGCTGACAAATAAATAATATAGACGAAAAAGAAGGGCGCTGCAATTTTTTTCTTTTTTTTTGTTCTTGAAACATGTTGGTATTTACCACATCATGTATATACGGTGAAAATGAAGACATTACGTTTTTACGAGTTTTAAATAAATGCATTTTAAATTTTTAAAAAAGAACCTTAAAAATTTTATTTGTTTCCGTTTTTCCCAATGGTTTTTCCTGTAAAACTGTCAAATTCGGGAGTCAAGTATAATCAAACATCTATCTGAATTTATTATAAATTGTTACGATTTTTATATTGAGTTCGGTGAACAAGGTGTTGCCGTAACAACGAAATAACGAAAAAAAAAACGTTTTTATTTGCAAAATTGTACATGCTTCGCGTTTAATGCTGTACCTACCTACTTTGCCCTCAAATAATGCAAACCACTCGAATAATAATGGCTCAAAGGAACCGGGTGCAGGAGCCAACACTAATGGTTGGATGTTATTTGAGTTCTCGAAACAATAAAAAGTGCACTGAGCAATATAACATAATGTGCAGTCTCAATGGACACAAAGGCGGAAGGCAGGAAGCGTTCCTCGTTCCTTGGCCGGGCGTTGAGCTTACCATTTAACACATTCGGCTTTCTTTTTTTTGCTAAATAATAATGAAATAAAAGTTCAGAACGAGTTATGGTTTGACATTGTGGAATTTGTCGGGTTCTCTTGAATCGCGATTTATTTTTGTAGTTGAGCCATTGGTATTCTATTGCTCGCTGGTCTTCAATTTAGATACCTAATTTATTTCGTCATCAAGAACCCTTTATGCAAGAAATATCTAAGTACTCGATTGAAAATGTATAAAAATTCAATACACCTAGATCTAGGCCAAAGGTAGGCTGTGTGTAGCCACTGGTACCTACATGTCTATTATCGATGATTTATCAACAATGTTTTACGGGAATAGGTTCAATAGTTTTAAAAAGTATACTTGCTAAGTTCTAACAAAATAATTGTCCCCGAGTTCAAATAATAGACAATAAATCCAAAATAAAGCGGGAAATACGATAAAAATCTTGAATTAATTAAAAGTTTTTTACTGCATAAAAGTGAAAACATCTCAATAATCCTATGGACATGTTAAAATCTCAAACCTATAAAGGTTATTTAATGCATAATCAAAGACTCCCGTCAACGCTACAGGAATTTTTTTGAGTTCAGAATAGGTAGGTACTTACGGTTTTTCCAGATAAAATAATTATTGTCTATGGATGACGAATAATATATTGTGGGAAAATGTGATCACAGGCGCTTTGTAATCTTTGTGTAAATGCTCCGGACGCAGAGTGCACTGCAGTTCAAGATCACCAGAACTAGACTTCGTGCCACCAAACCAAAGAAGAAAGATTATGAGCTAACCACTTACTCAGGAGTGCAGCGGCATGTCGGCAATGGGGCAATTATGTGTTAGGTCCTCGGCCCATCCAGCATTCGGCATTCGGCCAGCAAACAGCGTGTCATGGAGGTGTCGGGTCTGGAGGTGGGGGCTGACGGGGGTTATGGGGAATACGGAATAGCAGCCCGGCGGCGACGAGTTTGCCATTCCAGAATCAACTTTTTATCGGCTCCCGATTAAATTATGTCCCCCTCCTGAGGCGGCCGCTTCACGCGATAGTCGGAATGCCAGCTTCTTGATTAAGACGTGCGAGGTAATAAAGGAAACAGTTACTTTGCACGGATCTTTTTGCTTAGGTTCGGTATTTAGGTTGCTTTTTAAGCTCGGTTTGAGAGATACTTACGTTTGTCAAGTTGCTCTCTGGTAGGAACCCTGAAAATCTTCACAACACCATCATGACAACATTCCCGAGTATACTGAAGTACGGGCTCTTAGCTATTCCAATGAATAAAGGGGTGATTGTGGTTCAATTAAAAAAAAACTGTGCAACATTATACTCATCTCATGGAGGAAAAAAATACTAATTTTCATGAATATTCAAATAAGTGAAGTTTATTGAAAACATCTTTTAATGGTTATCGGAATTTAATTCATATATACATATCAACATGTTTCGAAATATATATTAAAAAAAAGTGGTGATTACAAAGTAATTTTTAATTCATTTATTAATAATGACGCCACAAAGTGGATACCAATCTTTTGAAGAAATCATAATAATTTATTTTTTTATAAATAAGAATATTTAATATATGAGTACCTTACATTTTATCAAAATAAATAGGTACTAATAATAGTTGTCTATGGATAATAAATAATAGGAATTTTTGCCCCAAAATACACATTATGAAAAAGTTATGTTCAATCATTATTATTTGACATTTTTGTGTTTCAGGTACTTGCTTTGTAGGCAACCAGTCCAGTCGCTCCCTGATGGCTCTGGTGATCGTCCCCCAGCTGCTGTACCTGGGTGCGGGCTGCATCATGCTGCTGCTGGGGCTCCGTGCGTTGCTGGCCACACCTCGCGCCGCCCCCGCTCCTGCCCAGCGCGCCGCCCATGACAGTGAACGTGCCACCACCAACCGCCTCGGAGTCTTTGCCCTTCTCTATCTCATCCCCACCGTCTGCATAGTAGCCAGCTGGCTCTACGAATATTTTAATAGAGATACCTGGCTGGCTGCAGTCAAACCATCGCCTGTACCGAGCGTTGCTCCGAGACCAGCAATCTGGGTGTTCTTGCTCAGGATCTTGATGCTGCAGATTTTGGGCATCATCACGTCAGCTTGGATTTTATCGTCGAAAGGCCCGCAGGCTTGGAAGAGACTGTGTGGACGCATGGGCCCCCCTGCGTACAAACCCACTCCTGTAAAGTGTGTTCCGCAAAGCTTGCCCATCCATTACTACAGCGCTGCGGCAGTACACACGTCCCAACGTCCACACTCCCACTCCAAGTATTCCACCCACAGTCACAATAGTCACAGGAAGCCTAGACCGCATCACGCTTACCCCGTTCCTCTTCCTGGTGGGGAAACCATCCTGTGAAATAAACCTGACTCTCCGTCTAATGGAGTTTTCACATCATACAATTTCTTTTTATGATTTTAAAATTAATGTTTTTAAGGAAGACAGGCAATGTTATGATATCGAGTGTCCAGTACTTTCAAAACATAAAATCACAGTGCCGTTAACTATGTTCCTTACTGAAACGAGACTTAAAAGTGTCTTAGGATTAAAATAAAATATTGTATTTGGATTGTAAATAGTCCATATTTTAGAAAATTTTCCCTTTGTTGGAGAAAATAGTAGGAATAATTCATATTGAATTATATTTTTAACCAGTGAATAAAATGTACAAAGTGTTTTAAGTATTATTTTTTTAAGTGCCATTTCAAATAAGCTAAATAATATTGTAGTTAAAAATCATTTGAACTCCTTTGAACCGATGTGTGATTATATGTTTTATTCTCTGAATGAGGCGCGAGAACCAGAGGAACTTACGCAAGGTTTGAGAGCTAAATGGCTCCAAAGAATTTATGATTTTAGTTGGCTAAATGAAATATTGTTTCTTTATTTCATTTGGCCATACAAATAAAGAGTTTTCTAAAAATCTAAGCTGAAAAATGGTTGTGTCTTCTTCTCATCTAATTTGCCGCACACAACACAAAGAGGCGTATCTCATATTTAGCTAATTTCCAGGAGAGCCAAAACATAGTTTCTTTGTTGGATTGTTATACATTTTATTATATGTTTCGCTAATGGGGTAAAGAAAAGTGCTTAATTAAAACCCCTTTAGCGAAACATGTAATAAAATGTGTAAGAATCTGCCAAAAAAAACAGTCTTGGCTCTCCTGGAAATAAGCTAAATATGAGATACGCCTCTTCGTGTCGCGGGCGACGAATTTGTAAAGGATTGCTACATATTATTCACTATAAATTTGTATCAATCTTTGGACCAAATGCACCTACAAATCCACAAATGGTCCTGAGCACCTTGTTTATTAAAATTAATTATGTTTGATAATATCACTTTCATCAGCCATTATCTATCGACTGCAGGATTAAGACTTCCTTAAAAATTGCTTCCACTCTTTGCTCAATGCTTTCCTCATTCACAGGGTTCCTCCCAACTTGTTTTTTTCGTCGATTCATATCCAATCATTTGAATTCAACAAAATATTTTATTTTTCGTATTGTAAAAAGTGAAGCGTTTATTTTTTTAATGATAATATTTTACCCATAGACATGTTGTATTTCAACGAATATCGGTGCTCCAAAATAATTTTGTTACCAAAAGATTCAATGAAAATGACTCATTTTTTCACTGAAAAGTGAAAATTGAATATCTATAATTCTGCTATGCTAAATCCTTGCCATTTTCTACTAAGAACTTCATTTCATACCTCGGAATAGGGGGATAACTAAATTTATTGCTATTTTTATGTAAATTAATAGAAACTTTTTTTTCTTATTTTGACCACTTCTACAAATGATTATAAAATGAAACCCACCAACTGATAGACGGTGAAATGAAATATGTATTTGAAGTATAAATTAATTGTTAAAATTCCTGGGCCAAACCTCATGTTCCAAGAGTTCATTAGATCTATCTTTATAATTATATTAAATCTATGTAATAAAAATATATTTACTTAATGATGTTATTGAGCTGTTCATGCAAATTTAGTAATAATTATATAAATATGTATTACTCTTGTGCCAACCTGTCCATAGAAGAAGTGCCTTTGATAAATTGATGTAATAAATTGATATTGAAAAAATAAACTGTTTTAATAACTGTGAGGAATAAAAAGTAACAAACAAAAATATCACACTTCTTGGATTTCACCATTTCAAAGCTTGAATGTGAAGGGAAAATCTGAAATAAAAAAATAAAAAGTTATATATATTCAGAAAACACTTCCACAAACACTACTTAATAAATTAAGTGATTGTGATATTCACAAAATGACATATCACAATAATAATAATTGGATGATTTGTATAGCGCCGTTTTTGTGAAAATTACCTCAAGGGCGCACAATCACTTAATGAGCAATTGAGCTCCTTAATAATGTATAAAAAGAGATTTTTCAATTATAACTAGACCCTTGACATAAAAGTCCTTACTATTGAAGATGAGTCTGAACTGATCCAAGCGATGACGATTAATGAATCAGTACATAATGCACCAAAATAAAATATTCTATCCAGTGGCAGTTGTGGACTTTGCAGGTTCAATCAGAAATTCAAGAGAAGATATTGACATGATGGGGTCATTGGGGTTCAGTAGAAAACAGGTAACTTCGTTGAGTGTCAAGTTTTTTTATTAATTCACAATGTAAAATACATTCTTAACTGGTAGGTATTGTGGGTGTCACTTAATTACACGAACTGTTTTTACGGGTAATCTGCACACGGTCCAGTGGGAAGATTACCAGTCGTCTCGATGTTGGTGTTGGAAGCCTCAGAGAGCAGGTGGTACTTCCGGTAGGGGGAGGTTTTGGTGCTGGGCGGACACGCGTTTCGGCTTTCGCTTGACGACCGGTTTCAGACGGTTCAAGAGGATGATCAGCAGGATGCCAGAGGCGCTCGACTGCTGTCTGGTGGTGATTCCTGCGGTGGTGGATATGTGCCTTGATGGGATCACGGCGCTGGAGGGCAGGAGGCGAAGGGCACTCGACTGCACTCGAACGGTGGGCTTTGTAGGAGACGGGAGTCTTGACTATGACCACTGGCCGGACGGTCTCTACTGACTCGTCTCTGTCCACTACTGACTGCTTCGGCCAAAGTTCCCCTTTTTAATCATATCCGAACTCTTCTTCGGGTTCCTTCGTGAACTCCGAAATGTGGCTCGGTGGCTTTTAATTAGTTTGCTGTTAATCCCCTTAACTGCTGGCTCCTTCTGGCGACTGCAAAATTCCCGGAATTTAAAGCCGGGCGTTTATAGATTAGCCGCAGGTAGACAGACCTCGGGTACCGTATTCGGGATTAGGATAAATCGGTGTTTCCCGCACATATGGCTTGTATCAATATTATATCTCATCAAAATGTACTTACTGCTATTGTCCTTAGGCGAATCGTCGAATACAGCGGGAGTCACATAATTAAAATTAAGTTGGTGGGGAGGTATCATGATAACAGTGGTGTGAAGTTTATAAAAGCTGAAAAGCTGTGCCTAGCCTAAGAATACTGAATCATAAGACGAAATTAGAGAAAAATTTTAAAACGCGACAAATTTCTAATCAAAGTGTTTTCTTTTTCCATGAATTTAGAAAGGAAACTGCTCTAATTTATTCAGTTGGCCATAACAATCAGCAGAAGATGATAATAAAGTGGTCATTTCAAAATATTCAATGCATAATTTATTAATACCAAACTTGAAAAACCACACACAACCTATCTTTGGTCATAGAGCAATGTACGCCATTGCGTAATAACTAGCGACTTAAGACAATACGGCATTTGTCGAAACTTTTTTAACTTTGGAATTTCTTATCTAAAAAAGTGTTGAATGTTGAATATGAAAACAAAAGTACCTATGCATAAAATCTGTTCGTTTTACTAGAAGATTCAAAAATGATCATTAAAGGAAACGGTTAGAGAAATGGTGGAATAAGAAAATAAAGACTTACAAATATTCTTTACTGACTAGAAAGTAAAATAATAACATTTAACTTGCATCCTTATTGTGCAAAGTTTAGCCTTCCGTTAAAGTGACCAATAGGGCCATCTTGATGACACTTCCGAGTTCACGTGTCTTCAAACATTCCTACCTAACGCTGCGCACAAACTTTGACATGGTTCGGCCTAGGTTATTTAATTTCAATTGTGATATTTTCGTTTTTTGTATGAAGTATATGCTCGGGGTCGTGAGCCCATATGTGCAGAATCCATTCAACACAGCACATATGCACACAGCACAACTCGATATGGGTTGCCCTTCAACCGTAATATTTGGTCGCTTGGATTGCGGAATTTTAACAGCGTGCTGTTTATAATGTGCTTATATTACAATGCAAGTTAGTATAATTTCCTCATATTTTTAATGGGAGTTCACTGCACAATCGCTCTTTAGAGAAAATCACCACTGATTCTAACTCAGGTTAGCTGAGCGTAACAGAGGCTGTTTTCCATAACTAATAACAACAGTATTAGTTATGTTAATTTCAATTGAGGCAAATAAAGGCAGTTCGGAGTACGTTGTGTCACGTCTAGATTACTGCAACGGAATATATGCGAGTCTCCCCAAATACCAAATGAACAAATTGCAATTAGTATTCAACGCTGTAGCAAGACTTATCACCGGCATATCTAAATATTCTCACATTTCAGAGCATCTCAAAAATCTCCACTGGCTCAAATGTCCTGAAAGAATCCAGTTCAAGCTCTGCTGGATGGTATTTAAGTCACTTAACGGAATGGCTCTGGCTTACTTATCAGAACTCTGTATTCCCGAAAATACCAACTCACGGCAGTCCACCCTTAGGTCAGCAGCGTCATCAGCTATCGGCAGGTTGAAGGAACCACAACGCACACCTAATACTAAGTTCGGTGATCGTGCTTTCGGAGTGTCAGGACCTAAAGCCTGGAATGAACTGCCGCATGACTTAAGAATTATCAAAGACTCGACAGAATTAACTAAACTTAAAACACATTTTTTCAGACAATCGTATACATAAATTGAAGAAATGCACCCGTAAATTGCTTAGCTAGGCTAGCCGGTTGGTACTTACCTAAAGTCATTAAATAAAAAAAATATTTTCATCGGTGCGCAAATGCGTCCACAGCCCGCAACACTGATTATAACTAAAGTGTAAAAATAAATAAAAAAATGTTAATATCTATTAAAAGCTTCTTACGCTTTTTAAGGTTATTTTATAGATATTTTCCAGTCCTAAAAATTATAAGTATTTCAATAAATATCAACTCTTCTTGTGCCACCAATCTTCTAATAAATGTAACATCGATAGAAAAGGAGCAACAAATATCAACAGTAAAACTATCATCTCTATACTTAAATTTTTGTTCATCTGAAGCGACCTGACAGATAAGTATGTTTTTCTGTATCTGTTCATACATTATTAGTTAATAAATATTTGTACATCGCCCTTGAGGTGATTTTTCACAAAAACGGCGCTATACAAATCACCCAATTATTATTATTATTGGGACCAGATAGAATATTAAAGGGGGACATCAGCAGAGGGTGAGGTAAATTCAGGTTTAAAATTTTCAAATGTAAACTTTTAACTGTGCTGTCTTTGGAATGCAATCTTATATGTCTGTCACTTACTTAAATTATTAAAAATATAATATATTATTTATACATCAATGAGGATCCTCATAACTGTTCATTTTTTTCAAAGAGACAGTTCTTTCGTAAGTTGGATTTCTAATTCAACATGCATTCAAATAGCATCTAAGTATTCCACTAACTCTAATGATATGACAGACGATGTGAAGGAACTATTTTTATGGTAATTTTAACAACCTACGAATTTTAGTTTTACTGTTAGGCGACCCTGAGGTGATGTTTTACAAAAATGGAGCTGAAAATTAATTTTAAAGTTTTTGTTTTTAATAAAACTATAAAAAAACGGTTCATTATAAAGAGTTCTGCTAAGTAAATATTTTTAAAAGTAACAGCAGTTTCGTCTTCTGAAGGCATTATCATAGATATATTACTCTCGGCATTATCAAACTGTTTATAAGCAAAGTAATATTCTTCTAGTGCGCCAGAATGCCCATCTGAAAATAGGCTTAGGCGGGCGGATTGCAATTTTACTCTCGGCATACTACCGAAGTATTACATCTCGGGAGCTCAGCGTTCCAAAGTTATCCTCAAGGTCGGTAACAATCCGTAGTAGTTACTAGCTACACCCATTTAAAAAAAAACAGACTGTATGCCTATGTGTTGTTCTCTATGCCTTCTCTTTGTCTTTTGAACGATTAATAAATTGTCTATGGTCTATGGTACAAAATCAAATTTTGTGTCAAATGAAACGGCTTGCTATTAATAAATTTCTGTATTAATATTCCTTCCGATCATATCGAGTTTGTTCAGAATGGCCAAATTAGGATCCGTTTTCCGAATAAGCAATTTGGTGCTATGTGGGTTTAGAAATCGGTCAGTTTTTATTGAATTAAAATTCATGATTCTAGGTTATACGTTGTGCTTATGAATTGTAAACAATTACCCATTTTATTTCAGAATCAATTCGCCTCAGTTGATTTACTCAGCTAGTTATGCACAGTCTGCAGAGTATAAATTGGGAATAGATAAGCCCAAGAAACCAGTGACGGTTTTCTTAAAATTCGCATTACAAGTACGACCCGCGTTAAAAGCCAAAAATCCTGACATTGGAGCTCCGGAGATAATGAAATTGGCATCAAAACATTGGCAACAACTTGGTGAAGACGTGAGTTGTCGGTTTTTATGTTATTTTTAGAAAATGTTTGGAAAATTGTAAATACACACTAAATATACAAAGTGATTGATTATAATATTTTGATTACAAATTTATGAAACAATGTTTCTACTTTCAAGATTTAATAATGCATTTTGTGGGATTCTTCATAATTTCACGTTTACCACTGTAGATCCGGAAATTGTTTTCTATATGGATTACCATAAGATTATATTTTAAAATGTATTAAATTTGTCTATCTTTTCAGGCTAAAAAGAAAATGTATCAAGAGTACGAAAAAGAATACGACGAATACAAGAAAAAGAGAGATGTGTACGAAGCTTCACTAACTATTGAGCAAAAAGAGGACATTGCCAAAATGCAAGAAGTAATGACGCAAGCTAAAGAAAAGAAGAAACACAAAGCTGTAAGATAAATGATTTTTATCAATGTGTTCAGTTCATCATTTATAATTTAATTCAAGTATTCCGTATGTATTTAAGAAGGGTCAATTCATTGTCACATTGGCAGCCCACAGAAATTAACTTCACTAATCCAATGTTGTAAGATTGCAGGAAGTTGGAATATTGTGAATGGTTACTAGACACAACTAAAGCCATTTTAAGTAAACGTTTCAAAACCTATTAAACTTGACTACCGAAAGAGTAATTTTGCGCACTTTCCATTACAAAAGTATTTGACTATCTGCAAACATGTGTGCTTTTTATTCATATCATTTCACACACTCATTATTTACGGTTTTAAATTTTTCACAAACAAATTTTGGGGTTGGTTCTAGAATGTGGCAAATTGTCTATATAATTTCCTGTTTCATTCTGTTAAACAGATTAAGTTTCCAACTATATAGCCGTGAATACAACACGCCACCAATAAATATTTTCTTTGCAATCAAGAGCTTTAAGTCTGAAGATTGTATCTTAGTTCCAATGCCAGTTATTACTGAATGCGCAAAACCACCATCTGCCATAAAGCTGTTCTTCAAGAAAACTCACTCTTTTCTTCTTTCAGGAATTGAAAGATCTTGGTCGTCCAAAGAGGCCAATGTCCTCATATATTCTATTTGCCCAGACCTCGAAGGAAAAGCTTAAGGATTCTGGATTTGCTAACTACCAGGCTGCCGTGTCAAAGTTATGGACTAAGCTATCTCCTGAAGAGAGGATGGTTTTTGAAGAAAAGGCTGAGGAGCTTAGAGCCAAGTATAGGTAAGTTTCATTAGTTTGGTTATACAATTATTATAAAAATAATAAAATAAATAAAAATGTAAAAAAAAAATAACAAGAAACCAATTATTGTTTAAAAAAAATATGTTTGTAGTTATTTTTTGGTATAAAAATTTGTGATTCCATATTTTTCACCATAAGTACTGCATGATAGGTATCCTGAAACTGAAGTCAGTACTACAGTTAATGGACAATTAAGCATTTTTCTGCTGCAGGCGTACAATAAGTGCACATCAGCGATGGGTCTTGAATCATTTTGTTAAGAGCAGAAGTCACTGTACCAGCTCAACATTTTCGTACGACTCAATTGAACGATGGGTCATTTTAGAGCCGGCACATATTAAGAGCTGACTCTCAGTTCATGAGCTCATACCTCAGTTCATATGACTTCCAGCTCCCACGGCTCCCTGCATATAGGTAGTTACAAAATGTCCAGATGCCAGAGTGTCAGGTGCCATCACGTATTAGACAGTGAGAGCTTACACTTGTGAATGCGGTAATTATTCTTATCTCTACACACTAATGTGAACCCTTGAAAACAACTGCTTCATGGTGTCAAATATTAATTGCAATTCCAACGGTTGTGGGTATAATTTAGCCTTTTAGAAATTAGACAGTTATATGTTGATTTTATGTAAACAATTAGAACAAGGGACCTTATCTAAAGATGCGTCATCATAGAAATGTGTAAGAATACTATTGAACATATGAGATATGTAGATAAATAAACAATCTTTCTTAAGTGTTTCCAAGGTTTGTCAAAAAGAGTCGCAATAAGGAACTCCAATCCATTTAAAAAAAATTATTAATATTGATGTTCTAACTTAAATTCGAGTTTTTTTTTTTTTTAGTTCATTTTCATAGTTAAAACAATTGTTAATGTTTCAATTTTTTAATGTCCACCTAAACACAGTTTGAAAATGGTCTTAAACGCCGAAACAGCTGTCACAATAATAACAACTAAAAATACTTGCAGAACTTAATAATAACATTATTAAATTTGATTTACATTAAATTTTTTTTAAAAATCCACCTAAACACACGAAATCTATGACTTGTTGGGTGTGATTTCACCCGAGTAGTCAGATTGACGGTTTGATAGGCTGTAATCGATATTGTATGCATTCCATACAAAACTTTGAGACCTTTTATACTCAAATTTAACTGTTTTTAATTGTAAGAACAAATATATTATACATTATAAGAAATAATAGGTTTGAGGTATCATTAAAATTCTCCCCTTCCAGAGTCACTGAAGGAATAATCACCAAAGAAATTGCCACCATTGTTGTAATGTGGAAGGTGTATAAATTATTATGAAGACAAATTTGTTAAAATTGCAATGAATATATTTTAATATCCAAACAAAAATTCTCAAGTAGTCACAATAAACGAACGGAATGATTTTACGAGCGAAATAAATACTGTAAACAGCGAAACTATAAGCCATAAGCACTATAAACAGTGTGTAAAACCCTTATCTAGTTCTAGTTGGGCTCGACAGCTGCGCACGTGACTTTAGAAGCAGTGGTACCAACAGAACATGGTCTTTTGATGGTATAGTTTTTATTTCACTTTTATATAACGATTTATAAAATCTACGTAATATATTCAGAATCGGCATTTGCTTGATCTATACGAATATATTTTTTTAAAGCTATTATATTGGACGTCCAAACCATAATACATATTTAGAAAAATGCCAGAGATGCGCCTACGTAATCACATGCAAAAGTGCGTCACCGCATCAAGGTGATGTATTTCTGCAATTTAGATGACGCATTATTGACTTCAATGGCAGTTGTTGACATCACTATTTCTGGGACATACACCATTGATGTCAACAAAATCATCAAAAACGTCATAACTGACGTGTTTCTACCAATCTTAATGACGTTAATCACTGTGAACATACGTCAATTGTTTCATTGAGAAAAATCATATAAATAGAGAAGTTATTTTAATAAACGAGCATTATGAAAAATTATTCGGCCTTTATTGACCTATATTCTATACCTCTGCAAAACTTCTGCTGAGACATTAATGTGTACCGGTGTTCCCTCCGAAATACAGTATTTGTATGTTCCGTACAGCCATTATATTTTTCACAGGAGTTCCTTATTCAATTGAGCTGTGGTATGGTTACCGGGAGTCGTACGCTCACGGCCAATCAAAATAAGCCGGCACTAATGAACATCTCGTTGATGAACGACTCATCGCTAGTGCACACTTAAAAAAATTATAGCAGCAACTAACCAGTATAAACACTTTATGGAATCCCTTGAATCACCTTAGGATTCATCCATACTTCATGCAATTTTTTTCATTTTTTAGTCGACCCTCTTCACTGTATCACCTTTTCTTCGACTCTTCTTTTCGAATTACTGACTTTGTTTGACCGCAGTTCAATGCAGAACCAAATGAAGGTCTAGCTTACTGACAAATTAATATTGTATTATAACCAATATATCTGATGGGAGGGATTCGCTTCCCTGGTTCTATAGATCACAATTGTGACCTTTTAGACAATAATGCACAGCAACAACCTACTAATGCCTATGAGGTCACCACTGCGACTTGTAGGCTGTAGAACCAGGATAATGAATTTGTCCAAAAATGTTTCCAACGTGTACAATGTAAGTAGCATGAATACAGGTTATATGATTTTTTTTTCCAGGGTTGAGCTGTCCAAATGGGAACAAAAGATGTTAAGGATGGGAAACATTAACTTGATATCTAGGAAAGCCATAATTGCAGAGAACTCCAAGGAGAAATCCTCATCTAAATCAGCATAGGAAGTTTGGTGTCCCGACTCTATAATTCCAGAAGACAGTAAATCTGACAGTCCCGGTATATTATCTATTGAAGCCGAGCAAGTATTGTCCAATGTCCCTACAAGTGACAATTCACAAGGTCAAGATGGCCAACCCAAATCTTTAAATGTTCAACTAGCGGACATTTCACATCAATTTACTACCAAGAGTCGGGGCACGGGTGACAAGGAGATTCCGTCAGCTGCCAATGAGCCAATATTGCATAAATATGATCCTAAAATTGAACAAAAAGCTAACACTATTGAAGATCAGACCCAAGAATCTAAGGAGAGTGTGTTCAAATACTTGAAAAAGCTTTTTGTTAAATAATTATTATTTTGTTTGAGTCTTTCTTTTTAATTGATTTTTGTTCTGTCTAAACATATTTTAAAGAACATAAATGTGTAAGTACACATTGCGTACATTTATTTTTTAAGATTATTTTATGTAGTTCATAAGTACTACCATCTCATACTTAATTTCATTTAGTTTCTAGTTTTAGTATGTGTTAAAAATACATGTTTGTATTTAGAAAGTAGTTTGTACAAATATATTTCTTTTTCAGAAACCATTGAAGTTCTTATTTGTATCCTGTGAATATTATTTGATATTACGGTGAATCAGTAAGTTGTGCAAATATGCAATGATTTCTGTTAAAATAACTAAATAAAATAAGAAAGGTATTGTATTGCGATGTGGTAGTTCGATATTACAGAAAAACTTTTAGTATTTTTACAGCTGAAAAGATATTTTTCATTCTACAGAAAAATCCAAACTCTTCTACAGAAAAAAGCACTTTGTCTTGAAAGCGAAATCTATTATGTATTTTTAAGCTAAATTTATTTTTCTTACAAAAAGTTTAAATTTGAAGCTGTAAAATAACAAACAAAAATATTTACTTCCGGCGATTCAAATATTTAAACCTTTTAGATGCGGAAAGCGGACCCCTACGACGCACCATACATGCCCTGTAAGCGGGCGGTTCACTCGTGCGCCGCAAAGCTTCTATAGTTTAAAGAGCCCTGTGTGTGATACATATTTTTGACGCGTAGAAAAGGTTAATTAAAAAATTTTGTTAAACTGTGATTTCACTAAGGGTAAACCACGCTTATTTCTGTGCACAAGATGTTGTTAATACAGATTGTATCATGCAGTTATTTAACCGTTTTAATTTTTTATGGAACGCCGAGCTCCCATGATCTACTTATTCCGTAGTGTGCTAAGATAAATACATTTGCGCAATGCGTGAGGCCTGCAGTGCACCGGCTGAGTCTATTTTCATAATAACTTGCTAGTTTTTTTTGCAAAATTATGTTTTTGTAAATTGTACTGTCTTACCAGATAAAGTGTTTATATTTTTATAAACTTAGTATGTACCTATCATAAACAGTTTCCTTAGAATAGCTATTTATATTCTATAAGTATATGAAAAGAAAGTATGTTTTTACATTGCCGATCGAATATGCTAGCGTTCAATGGATACAAATTTTGCATCTCCGATAGGTAATTTTGGTGCACGAGAAGTTAAAACAGTTATCAGCTGCGTAGTCACAATACTTCCCCCCTTCAGCTAATAATCTGTATTATTTATCACCTAAGAAAGGGCAAGCGATCATTTGAAAAAACATACAAATTGATTTTCAATGAAAACTTTATTATTGCATCAATTGGTTATGGCTTCCGTAATTTAGTGATTAATTTGTAGATAATGGATATGAATTCCAAGTCAAAATTTTACATTGATATGGACTTTTATATTAATTGTTTTGTGTTTAAAGGGCAAATAAGAAGAGAGAATAGAGCGCCACATACATGTTAACACCCTCCATACTAAGGTAAAGGCTATAACATACTTGTATAAAAAAATATCTTTTCAGTTAAGAATTTCAAACATTTGAGCCGATATGTCTATTATATATTCAGAACTTTTTCTGATTTCAAATCGACTGAGATGAAAACATGTGACTGGTTTATCATTTTACTTGTAAGGACTTAATGAAAGGAAAAATCGCCACAGTGACGGTTTGTTTATTTGAACAATTATGTCGTTGGTTTTGTAGGTTTTTGCTTGATGTAATTTTTACGGATCAGATAAATATTATCAATAATGATTAATGAAACAAGAGTACTAAAGAGTTTCAAAAAAGTTTATGGTATCTAATCTACCGAGGATGGATTCATTATTATGAGAATATTGCTAAATAGAATACCCTGAAAGGCACAAATATAGTGATTAAATATTAAGTAAATCGAGTTTGATACGACGCACGTAGTAAACAGATATTATGATAGTGTGTTAAAATTATCACCATACAGAGGGTGACGGCAAAAATGCTAATTTTATAAAACATTTTTCACAATCTACGGTCCATTCAAACTTCTCGAAATAGTAACTTTAATCAATTGATACCGAAAGTACTATCGTAGTGTCATATATAAAATTATATTTATATAGGCTACAATCAACCATGTTCAAATATAATATAAGTCTTTCAAAATTTTGAAAAAAACACATTACATTATTCAGGCTTAATATTATTATGGTAGCTGATAATAATTAATGATTTTAAAAAATACCCCCCCACAGCTTTTGGCAACTCTCATTCATTAGCTTTATTACAAAATAAAAGTTTTAGAATAAATTAATATTTATAGATAAATTATTGCATGAAACACTTTACAAGATGTTATTTTTGGTTTAAAAAATATTTGGATTGATTCAAATCACTGAATTTGTTATCATATGCTCATTTTTATTAGTGTATTCAAAAGAACATATATAAATAAATACAAACATCCGTCTTCAAAGCATTTGTGAAAGCCTAGACCTATTCGGATAAGCCTGGTAGAATTACGGGGTGAGATCCCGCTCAGACCCAAAAGTGTTATCAGCATAGAATTAGTTGCGGCAGGCTGTACAAGGAAGAACTCCGTGGATTCCAATATAATAAGAGGTAAAAAGAAGTAATCGCTAAACGAGGTGCTGCTTAATATGCTAATAAATTGAATGATTATTGAAAGCAATACAACACGCAATTTGGAGTTCCCGAGCAAATATTGCTTGGATGCAACTTCTGGATTTTCAATATTTGTTTCTGTTTCAAGAACTGCCTCAGGGTATTCGAAAATGTTCGGTGTGGAATTGTGGCTGAAGAGTACGCTGTCATTGTTGCCAAATACAGGTGCATCATCAGGGAAGTTTCTCGTCAACAGGCTCTCGAATTCTGTATCTCCGAATTCACTGGCAAGTCCTAAAAAGAAAAGTTACCTTTACAACTGCATTTGACAGACATTTCATAGTATCATTAGACAAATCTACCGCAAAAAAGAAATGGTTTCGAATACTAGATATCTTAGTATACATATTTTAGTTACAATAATAGAACAATATAGCGGGTAGGAAAGTACTTGTTGCAGAAGGTGTGAGTTTGAACCTCAAATCATTTGTAATAGGGATACGGGTACCAATTACAAGAGATTTTATTAACCTAAAAGAGTATAGGAAACTGTTACTATAATTTGTAATATAAAAAGTGGGATTAGGATTTGATCGATCATAATCGTAGCAAAAACAATTTAATACAAAAATATTTTTTATTATAAGTTAATAATAATAATAATATTATTCTTTCCATGCGTCAAAATACCGGAATGTTGGTCACGTTTAACCAAGTTGTCATTTTACTTGAACTTACCATTCGCTGGGAGCGTATTCTCAATTTTTCCAGTAATTTTTTGTAGCCTGTTTTGTGAATTCTGCAATATTCTATGCCTTCTAGCCTCTGCTCGGGCCGCGTCAGACATTTTACACAGTTTTATATTTTATTTTCCACTAACAAAATAACAAAAATCAAGAATGACGCTTAAATTTTGTTGGCAACCATTGCAATTTGTACAATCTCTATGTTGATTATATCCGTCCAACACCTTTATGTTAGAAATCAAAAGTTATTATTTATGTCTGTTTTACTTTAAAAAAATATATGCTTATGAAAATTGTAAAACCAATAAAAATTATTTTCATTTATACTGAAACGTGACAAATACAATTATCAAAATATTTTATTTCGAACAGAAATCACTAAATTCCCGCTTTTATTCCATGTCCGGTTAACCGAAGTCAAGTTGGAAACTCGCCGGTCTTTTTGCAGTTTCAGTTTGGCGGGCAGAATTTGTGTAGCTCTGTTCGTTTGTCGGGTGTTGTTCCATTCTGTGCCGTATTTTATATCGAAATGGGTGATAAAGGTGATGGAGGTAAGAAAACTGTTGTTTTATCTGTTTAGAGAAGCTTCCTCCGTGCTAGATTCTGTTCATTCCTCTATCGGCTTTGTAGTCCGCCACCCTAGTGTCAAATGATTTGAATCGAGGATTTTGCACATTTATCCCGTAATACTTGACATGTTTTTGTTGTGTTAGTTCCTTAAGTTCTGATTGATATTTTGTCGTCTTTTTAGAAACATTTGATGACGCCGTTGAGGAAAGAGTCATCAATGAAGAATACAAGATATGGAAGAAGAACACCCCGTTTCTTTACGACTTGGTGATGACCCACGCTTTGGAATGGCCTTCCTTGACCGCTCAGTGGCTCCCAGACGTGACCCGTCCGGAAGGAAAAGATTATTCCGTTCACAGGTAATACTTTCAATGTCAAAACGCTTCTAACATTTTTTGTATACATTTTGGCTTCTTGTAGGTATAATCTGTTGATCGGTCTGTTGGTTTTCAACACAACTTCCTAGCGAATGCCATGTCAGATTATTATTTGTATGTATGGAATGAGTTTCCACATACAAAAACAGAAGGTTATTATAACATTAGTGAAGTCACAAGGGCTTCATCATTCCAAAATGACAATGTTATTATTATTGTTTCTGAAGATTATTCCACTTTATAGGTTGATCCTGGGTACCCACACATCAGATGAACAGAACCACCTCCTCATTGCCAGTGTGCAGCTCCCCAACGAGGATGCTCAGTTTGATGCCAGCCATTACGACAATGAGAAAGGAGGTAGGTCACAATGATTTTTCAAATCTTTTTCATCCCTTCATCATCAGTCATAATTAAATGAAACCAAAGAAATTAGTCAACAAATTGGCAGGATTAATATGTGAAATTTGGTTCAGCATCCTGTAATGTTGCACTAAAATACTTTGAATTCTGAATTTTTATCATAACTAACTAACTAACCATCACGCCGTTTCTCCGCAGGGGTAGGCAGAGAGGACGGACCGCCAAACAACTCGATCTTGGCATACACTTCTTGCTTCATTCACTTTCATACAACGTCTCATACATTCTCTTCTGTTATTCCGACTTCTGACATGGCCCGACTCATCATAATGGGTCATTAATCCCCTTGTTTTGTAATTTAGTACTTTTTTTAATGAAAAATCATCACTATTTTTCATACTGATAATTCTATTTAGGTGAATTGTCACGAGACTGCTATATAAGTTCATTATTAATATGAAGAGGATTTTTTTGTTGGTCAGGACCAACTTTAGAGTTTACTGGCAACACTTGGAAGTTTATATTAGGTTATGTTCGCAAAGAAAACTAATTCATTAGAACATGCATTCGCACAGCTGAATAATGATAAAATAACAGTATTTTGCATCACACAGCGTTTCTGCTGCCAGATCCTCAATAAAGTAAATGAAGGAACCTAATATAGGACAGTTTTAATAATTTTGCAGAATTTGGAGGATTCGGTTCTGTGTCCGGCAAGATCGAGATTGAGATAAAGATAAACCACGAGGGCGAGGTGAACCGCGCGCGCTACATGCCGCAGAACCCCTGCGTCATCGCCACCAAGACTCCCTCCTCTGACGTGCTAGTGTTCGACTACACCAAGCACCCCAGCAAGCCGGAGCCCAATGGAGAATGCCACCCGGACCTCAGGTACAACACCAGTTCCTTAGCTCTTATGGTGCTTTAAGGATTTATAGTATAGACTTTATATTATGGAATGTGGGAGGAATAATAGTCAGGCTTCCCCTAATTCAAAAGGGGGTTTATTTTTTTTGTCATATACAATATTATCGAGGCTTCTAATTCACGCAATGTTGTAATTTTCTACCGCATCTGTTTTTAAATTACGGTGAAACTTCGTTTTTACATTTTTCAAGAGAACCGTAAAAAAATGTGTAAAACTGAGGAAATTAAAAAAGTACGGAAAAAGTGAATTGTTTAGTACCTACCCAACTTTCGATTAAACCATCTTTTGTATTCCAATATTTTCTGTAGTGGAAATAATTTCCAATTTTACGCACATTTTGAAAATTAACTCACAAATGAATTTGGTAGTGAAATTATCACAACCTAAAACTACTTACGTAACTTTAGCTGGATAAATTTGACTTTTTTTTAATTAATTGTATGTAATTATTATTAATTTTATATATAGTTATTATTAATTATATATAGTTATTATTAATTATATATAGTTATTATTAATTATATATAGTTATTATTAATTATATATAGTTATTATTAATTATATATAGTTATTATTAATTATATATAGTTATTATTAATTATATATAGTTATTATTAATTATATATAGTTATTATTAATTATATATACTTATATTAATTAATTATATAGATATTATTAATTATATATAGTTATTATTAATTATATATAGTTACTATTAATAATTTATAGGTTTTATTATCACTAAAATATATATAGTAATTACAATTACTGAAATACATATAGTTATTACTATTACTAAAATACATATAGTAATTACTATTGCTAAAATACATATCGTTATTACTATTACTAAAATACATATAGTTATTACTATTACTAAAATATACATATAGTTATTATTAAAATCTTAAAATTGTAGTGGAGTTTTACAAATTAAACTCGAAGATAATAATTTTTTTTTTTAAGTTTTACTTAGGATAAATTTTTTTTTAATGGAATTGGACTAATTAAACACAATGACAATTAATAAAGTAATTATCTTGTTAAACTTATAAATATAGTAAAATATTAAATATATGTATGTAGATACTGCTTTTTTACTTACCACAATTACTTGATAAACATTCACAATGGTAAGCAAATACAGAAAAATGCATATTTTTAACAGATATTGTTATTTTTTATAAAATTTATTTTTACGACAATATGGCAAGTGTCTACAAGTGTTTTGGCAAAAATTACTACATTAAGCCAATTGTAAATAAGCTAAAACAACACTCGACCCTTCATTCTGAAGAATGACTCCCTTGGTAATTACTGTGTTTTTACTTACCGTGACAGTACAATACACTGGAACTGGAATCTGCTGTGATTTGAGAAAACATTCCAATAAAATTAACATTTTTGTAAAAGTGATTTACATAAAGGCAATGATTTAACCCCGCTGGCGAGTACTCGTTGAACTTAACCAATAACTTGACAGCTGGGGGTGGCACCGGTAGGTACTGTGGGTGTATTGTTGTCTCATTTGCACACGTGTAGTTCTATATAAACTGAGGGAGATAGAGTGACTTCTGAGTTCGCCTTAAATGGTGAAAAAGTAAAATCCTGGTCGTAGGACAAATTGTTTTTGGTAGATTTGTGCTCACCCGTTAATGATGCGGTTTAGTGTTCAAAGAAATGGACACATCTTTTGAAAACGATTCTTACGCAATTTCAGGTGTCATTCGCGTGATTAAAAAAATCAACAAAAATTGTTACGAGATTCTTATTAAGGTTGGGAACCCTCGCTCTAGGGAGACTGGGCCACTGTCTAGGAAATAACCTTGAAACATAGAAGACAGCCCAATTAACCTATGGCCCTAACTTTTGGTGTGCCGAGAATCCCCACTGGATATGTAAAATTTGTGTCTGTTGAACGGCCGGCGTATCTGATGGGCTATACATAAACTTACTTATATTCTGGGGACACTACTTATGATATGTATATATATATATATATATATATAGAGATCCCCTCTCGTACTATGTTGATCAGACGCGACGGTACGCCAGGAATTTGTTGATCCGGAGGAATTTGTTGATCCACCCTAATTTGTTGATCCACCCTAATTTGTTGATCCAATACCAAAGCAGGCATATAAACGTTGATCCAAAAGATCAACTTTCGTCACATAGATTTTGCTGTAAACCACGCCCATTTTTCCATCACATATACATTTTACACTTTTCCCTTTGTTGATCCGATTTGAATGAACCAATCAGGACGCTTTGTTTATCGAAGGCGTGCACGTGGTCCTTCACCGTGCTCATTTGTTGATACGATTTAAATCAGAGTGCTTTGCTAATCAACTATATCTGGTTCTTAGCGAGTATGGGTACCGCCGCCCCGGAACGATTCGTTGGATAACACTACCTCGACGATTTTTTGCAAATACCGCACAAGAGTCCCAACTGCTTCTAACTTGGGAGATTCAATTTCGGAGGCAGGTGTAGGCACCGCCACCCAGGAACCATTTAATGGATAACCAACACCTCTGCCATAAATCACATCAAGTGGTTCGCTATGTTTGGTGACTTAGCAGGGGTGCCCAGGTTCATCCGGGTGAGATTTGTACATGTCTTAACAGTAGAGCATGTATGAAATGATGTATGATTTTTCTATGTGAATACCGCACAAGAGTCCCAATCGCACAAGAGTCCCAACCGCACAAGAGTCCCAACTGCTTTCAACCTAGGAAATTAAATTTGAAAGGCGGGTGTAGGTACCGCTGCCACGGGATTTAATGGATAAGCATCACCTATACCATAGATCACTCCAAGTCGTTTGCTAAGTTTGGTGACTTAGCAGGGGTGTCCGGGTCCGTGGGGGGTTAAGTTTGTGCAGGTCTTAACAGTAGAGTTTGTACGAAATGATGTATGATTTTTCTATGTGAATACCGCACAAAAGTCCCAACTGCACAAGAGTCCCAACTGCACAAGAGTCCCAACTGCTTTTAACCTGGTGGATTTGATTAGGGAGGCAGGTGTAGGTACCGCTGCCCCGGGAATCATTTAATGGATAACCAACACCTCTGCCATAAATCACATCAAGTGGTTTGCTATGTTTGGTGCCTTGGCAGGGGTGCTCGGGTTCATGGGGGTTAAGTTTGTGCACGTCTTAACAGTAGAGTTTGTATGAAATGATATATGATTTTCCAATGAGAATTCCGCACAAAGGTCCCAACTGCACAAGAGTCCCAACTGCACAAGAGTCCCAACTGCTTTAAACCTGGTAGATTCGATCTAGGAGGCAGGTGTAGGTACCGCTGCCAAGGGAACCATTTAATGGATAACCACACCTCTGTCATAGGTCTCACCGAGTGGTTAGATTCGTTTGGTGAATTAGCAGGGGTGCCGGGTTCATGGGGGTTAAGTTTGTGCACGTCTTAACAGTAGAGTTTGTATGAAATGATATTTGATTTTTCTATGAGAATTCCGCACAAAAGTCCCAATTGCACAAGAGTCCCAACCGCACAAGAGTCCCAACCGCACAAGAGTCCCAACTGCTTTCAACCTGGTAGATTCGATCTAGGAGGTAGGTGTAGGTACCGCTGCCCAGGGAACCATTTGATGGATAACCAACACCTCTGTCATAGGTCTCACCAAGTGGTTAGATTCGTTTGGTGGATTAGCAGGGGTGTCCGGGTTCATGGAGGTGAGATTTGTCCAGGTGTTAATAGTAGAGTTTGCATGAAATGATATATGATATTTCTATGAGAATTCCGCACAAAAGTGCCAACCGCACAAGAGTCCCAACTCCATTAAACCTGGGAGATTCAATTTGATCGTTTTTAATTTAATTTAAAGTCCACCATAATGCTTATTTTGAAAATATATTTTTTTTTAATATTATAATGCTTATTAATGCTTATTTTGAAAATATATATTTTTTTAATATTATATTTCAGAGTATTTTAAGTAGATGGGCCAAAACTTTTTTTTAAATCACCGCTAGCCCCCAAATAATTGTTAAAGGTGCATCTAAAAACGCAAAAAATCAATCCGTTTAAGGGCCTCTATTTCATAACGTAATAGAAAAATGGATAAATTACTTTTAATACGATATAGATATACATACTAGATATTTACTATACTTTTTGATTAAAAAAATATCATTAGTCTTAGGTGAGTGTATTTTGGCCTCAAATCCAAAATTAAATTTTGTTTGAAACAGGCCGCGCAGCCGTTCCTCTTAACAATCAAGTATGTATGAAATGCTGTATGATTTTTCTATGCGTATACTGCACAAGAGTCCCAACTGTTTGCAACTTGTCAGGAAATTGAATTTAGGAGACGGGTGTAGGTACCGCCACCCCGGGAATCATTTAATGGATAACCAACACCTCTGCTATAAGTCACCCCAAGTGATTCGCTAAGTTTGGTGATTTCGCAAGGGTGCTCAAGTTTATGGGGTGAGGTTTGGCCTCCCCAGCCAGACTCTTTCGACCCATCATTGCCTAGTACCAGTGACAGTGGAATTGATGGATTCATACGTCACTCCTGGACGCACTGACCCCCAGATTCGTACCCACCCCTCATACCTTTTTCTTGCCCTGAACTTCCTTCCTTTCCCTTAAAATACCTTCCACACAACATCCCCAAATATGATATTGGCCTTGCATATATGGGGACTTAAAGTAAAAAAAATCTGGAGCCATTATATATGTTGTGTTAATTGACTAAATTGTAAAATAACA
>JAHDVE020000537.1:0-96650 GCA_022606495.2 Halesus radiatus | reverse complement strand
GGTGTGGTACCCATTTTCCATACTTTTGGAACTTTCCCATGGCTTTTAGAGGTTGGCAAATTGCTCCTCGGGTCACATTAAGTGTTTGGGCCAATTGTTGTTGCGATTGGGTTGGGTCTTCATCCAATAACGCCTGCAATTCCTCGTCTTCGAACTTTTTCGTTGCACCATGATGTTCATTGTCTGTTAAATCGAAATCTCCACTTTTAAATTGACGAAACCATGTCTCACATGTTCTAATCACTGGAGCATGTTCACTATAAGTTTCTACCAGCAATCGATGAGCTTCAACTGCTTTTTTCTTTTGATGAAATAAGAAAAGCAACGAATGCCGCAAATGCGATTTACTTGGAACTAAACTCAACATATTCACTGAGGTAACCAAATATGACACTATTATTTTGGCAGAATGTAACTTGTGTATTTTTGAAGGTTAATGTCCATAGAAAAATATGACATAGATGCCAAATCATAGAAATGTATACATATCTCTAGCGACATCTATGAGTAAAACCGGCAAACTTCAACTAACACACCTGGTACTATTCATGAAGGTTGCAATGCGATTTATTTCCAAGGAAACATACAAAATGCATATTACAACCAGTCGATTCTCAAGGTGGGTTCTCTGGGTCTATCATGCACCCGACAGGGTGTAGGATCTTAGAAGACTAGCACGTATTAACAGGAATCTTTGCACATTTAAACTATGTACATCAGTGGTACACAACCTGCGGGCCGCATCCGGCCCGTGAGTTCATTTCGTGTGACCCGTGGGCTCTGTAGTACGGCCGCTTTGACTAAATAAAATTTCAAAAAGTTTGCAGTAAATCGGGTGAAAAAAATATTGCCGACCTGTTAACCACCAAAAGAGAGACAGAAATTGTTGAAAAATTAAGAAAAAATATTTGATACGTGAACATTCAATGCATTTTAAAGATTTCAGTTTTATGTAAACTGAATGCCGTAGAAATGAGATCTCTGAGACGAATGTGTGGTAAACCATGTATGATCGTGTGAAAAATATTGAAATTCGTAAAGAATGCAAGGCTGATGTAAGCGTAATGGGTAAGATTAAGAAAGGGACGCTTAGATGGTTTGGGCATGTGGAGCGAATGAACGAAGAAAGGTGTGTAAGAAGAATGTATGACGCGAATGTGAATGGAAGAAGAAGCCGGGGACGCCCGAGGAAGACATGGCACGATCAAGTGAATCAAATACTTGAGTCGGGCCATGTCAGAAGTCAGAAAATCATAACAAAAGATAATGTATGAGGCGATGTATGAATGTGAATGAAGCAAGAAGTGTATGCCAAGATCGAGTTGTTTGGCGGTCCATCCTCTCTGCCTACCCCTGCGGAGAAACGGTGTGATGGTTAGTTGGTTAGTTCAATTTTATGAAACTCCAAAAGATTTGGCTTGGTATTTGAATTTCCGAAAGATAAAAATCAAGAGCATTCATTGGTTTGGCCTAGGATTTTTATTTTGTGCGCGCGCTCCATGACTGATTTTGAATGGATTCAATTTTATAAGGGTAAATACACAGTCAAATGTTGTTTCTGAAACATGTTAACGTAGTAACAGAAGTTGGTTTTGATATTTTCTTATTTATTAGCAATTATTACTGGGCGTAGTAATGTACAGAGTCCGCAGATACTTTAGTACACAACTGCTGACCCTGTAAAAATTGCAAGTGCGCCCCACTGTAGAATTTGACAGCCACCTCTGTTCGGGAGCCCCAAAATATCTGAAAAAACCCTTTACTCTGTGCAGAAACGGGAGCTCCGTTTGAAAGATTCGCCTATCTTAACAAACAGATTTCAATCTTTGGAGCGCAGACGTCAGGTGGGAATGCTGTCCTTGTTCTACCGGTATTTTAATGGAAGATGCTCTGAGGAACTAGTGTCATTGATCCCTTTGGTACCGGTTAACAGTCGGGAAACATGCCAAACGCGCTAAAACATTAGTACACGGTTGACATTTGTCAAATGAGAACAGGTCGCTTCTACGACTCATTCTTATATTCAACAGCTCAGCTGTGGAATGATTTGCCAGCCTGTGTTTTCTCCCTCCTACAACATAGGTCTCTTCAAAACCCAGGTTCACTCCTTCTTATCCCCTAAAAGACCCTCCACACAGCATCCCCAAAGATGACATAGAGAAAATAATTTTCCTCGGGGCCTCTTGTGTGAAGAATCTGTAAAAAAAAAAAAAAAGATCAATCAAAATATTAACGGTCTCTGTTGTTTTACAAAATACAAAATACAAAATATTATCAGAAACATTTTTTTTTGCATCTTCTTTAATATTTCAAAATGATAAAAATCGACAGTATTCATTGGTTTGACTTTGGAAAAAAAATTCGTTTGCGGCGATTCATTTATGTATTGTTTGTATTCTTGAACGGTATTCGCATTAAAAAAGCTACACTAGCGACGCCACTGACTGCAAAGTTAACCATATCAAGCTATATGTACCCTACCCTACCCCCTGCGGCCTGCAAACAAATTGACCCTTCGGCTAAAAGGGTTGTGCATCACTGTTGTACATTACAACAAAATATACACTTGTTGCTGAATCTCGAATATCTTTAAAAAGGGAGCATGGATATCCAGAAATAATGCAAGGCTGATGAAAGCGTACTGAAAAACATCAAGAAAAAGACACTTAGAAGGTGTGGGCATGTGGAGCATATAAATGAAAAAAGGAGTGTAAGGAGAAAACATGATGCAAAAGTGAATGTTAGAAGTCGGGGACGCCCGAGAAAGACATGACACGGTCAAGTAAATCAAATGCTTCAGTCGGATCATGTAAAAAGGCAGAATGGAAAATGTGAATAAAGCAGAGTGTGTGCCAAGAAGGAGTTGTGTGGGGGTCCAAACTCTGCCTACCCCTGAGTAGAAACTGCATGATGGTTAGTTAGTTAGGAGTTCTAAGGGTTACGTATAATTCATTATAGCTAAAAAAAAAATAATGCTCCAGTATCAAACATACAATTATTTTTTTCACATGGGAAAACAAGTGGGTAAGAAAGCAATGCATTATCATATTTTCACTTGCTAAATAATACAACGTATTTATGTATTATTCACTTTCTTATGGGGAGGGGGGGCTCATAAGCAGTAACGGGAAAGACTCCAATCCAATGACAATACAATTTTTATTTATATGGGCGTTAATGAGGATGTTTAAATATTTATATCTATTTAAAGCATATATAAATAAATAAATGATAAGAATTATGATATGTTAAGCCAAAATAAGTCTAAGAATAAGAAACTAAAGAAAATTTCTCACAATTTATTAAAGAAGTATTTTAATCCCTTTCTAAACCCTGTCCCCGATAAACTGAAAATTACCAGTATTATACCAATTCACAAATCCGGAGACAAAACCCTAATTTCCAACTACAGACCCATCTCACTATTAAACTCATTATCAAAACTCCTGGAAAAGGCAATGAAAAAGACTACTATCCTACCTCGAAAAACATAAATTACTTTCAAGTCGCCAATTCAGTTTTCGAGCAAAAGTGGGCACAGAACAAGCTATATCGGAATTAACTAAATACATTGTTAAAAATATAGATGATGGATTTAAAGTAATTGGAGTTTTTCTAGATCTAGCTAAGGCCTTTGACACTATCTCTCATAATAATAACAAAGCATTTATATAGCGCAGTTTTGTGTTGTTTACTTCACTCATGAGTTGTTATACGAAAAACTTAAAAATATTGGCATCAACGGACCAGCGCTCAAATGGTTTATTAGATACTTTAAAAATAGGGAACAAATAATGGAATTAAACAAATGATTCAGTGACATGGCAAATACTTGGAGCAGGTCGATGAGTTTGTATATTTGGGAAGTATGTCTATGAGAGATGGAAAGACTGATAGGGATATTGAAAGAAGGGTGAATACAGGAACCTCCATTAACGGAGGACTGAATGCGGTTGGCGCTGACAAAAAGTCCAAAGTAGCGAAGCTAGCAGTCCACAATGGAGTGCTGATACCAATCATGATGTATAGCAGTGAGGCATGAAATTGGCAGAGGAAGGATGAAAGTAAACTGAATGCCGTAGAAATGAGATCTCTGAGGCGAATGTATGGTAAACCATGTATGATTGTGTGAAAAATATTGAGATTCGTAAAGAATGCAAGGCTGATGTAAGCGTCATGAGCAAAATTAAGAAAGCGATGATTAGATGGTTTGGGCATGTGGAGCGAATGAACGAAGAAAGGAGTGTAAGGAGAATATATGACGCGAATGTGAATGGAAGAAAAGCAGGGGACGCCCAAGGAAGACATGGAACGATCAAGTGAATCAAATACTTGAGTCGGGCCATGTCAGAAGTCGGAATAATAGAAGAGAATGTATGAGACGTTGTATAAAAGTGAATAAAGCAAGTGTATGACAAGATCGAGTTGTTTGGCGGTCCGTCCTCTCTGCCTACCCCTGCGGAGAAAACGGTGTGATGGTTAGTTTAGCATTCTTGATATAAGAAAGTTGTTTATTAAAAAAATCATCTATAATAACTGGATAAAATCATCACCTTCCTACATATCTCACTTACAAACAAACCACAAGAGCCAAATCTCACAATCATTTTCAAGTACCCAATATTAAATCCACTTTTGCCAAGAAACACGAATCCTACCTCGCACCTCTCATATTCAACATCGTCCTAATAGACACCTCTCAACATATAATACAAAACAACCTAAAACAATTATATAAAAACTTCAACACATGGCTAATAAATAAAACAAAAAAGGGCAATTGCATCACCAAATTACTTGCAAACTCTCCGTAATTTGATATTGTTATTCTTATTACTATTATACATATTTTTTTAAATTTAAACATTTTTATTATGCACTTTTTTATTTTTATTTTTTAGCTTCGCATTCACACTTTTTAAACTTTGTATTTAAAATTTTATTTTATATGTGTTTTACACATTTCCTTATGTATTTTTGAGTATTTTTGAGTATTTTTGAGCATTTTTATACATTTTTATACCTACATATTTATTTTTTATTGTTACCCGTCTCAGAACAGACATTGTCTAGTGAGACGGGTAAAGTACATATAAATGTTTAAAATTTTATGGCAATAAATGCCCGGGTTGCCGGTAATGAAATGAAATTTTAAAAAACCACCAGACCAAGCGCGAGCGGCGTGGCTTATAACTGTAAGTACCTACAAAACTAATAACCAATTTAATTGATTTTTTTTTAATTTATAAGCAAAAAAAAAGTAGTAAAACCACATGTAGGTTACTTAATATAAATTTTTTAGTTTCTATAAATTATTAAGAATATATTTATTAAATTGTATGGAAAAAAAAAACAATTCCTGCATCCCGTGCCGCTAATGGTGCCAGTGCATCATGTGGCCATCTCAATGTATGGAAAATGTCAGAAGCTAGGCGTATTGTTTATCTCTATGGTGTTTGGCCATAACTACAAACTATTAGGATGGCATCAGTGAGTTGTCCGTGAAAGAGGGGGGGGGGAGAGGTGAGTCAAAATAATTTCTAATGAAATGTTTTCAACATTTTGTCCTTGCAGTCTTTATCAATAAATTACTGAATCACATCATATGCATTTGCTTATGGAGGTCCCTGTAAAATTATATTTTGACTAACCTAACTTTTCCTTGGGAGATATGTAAGAGACGACAATTGCATAAAAACCAAAAAAAAAAAAAAACTTTTTTTTTTAACATACAGAATTTTTTTTAAATTTTACATCATTTATAGAACTGCAACGATAGTTGTAAAACTAATAAAAACCGAACATTTCCGTAGTGTTTTCTTAACTGTCATTTTAGAAAAACGAAATCTTTTATAATGTAGAGGCAAATCTTCGATTTTAATGTCAAAACTTTTATTATATATTTCATATACAGAACTAAAAAAACATTAAAAAAGGACATACTATTGAAACCATTTAACTTTAGTAGTTAAAAGTTATCTCATTCTGTATCGAAAGATACAGAATATGTACTTTTATGAACAATATAAGAATATTATGTGGGTTTAGTACCGTTTGAAGAAGTTTGGTGTGGGCGATTCATTTTAAGTAGGTTCTCTACTATTGCTACAGATGCTCAGTAAAAAAAGCGAATGTAATAATGGAGCTATAGAACCATTTTAAAATGAAATATGTTAATTGAATCATTCTGACATAAAAACAAATAATATTATGATGCCTGAAATAGATTGAACACGGGTTTCCCAATGGGGCGATCGACGTCGATTGTTATTATGGTGAATCAAGATTTGGAAAACAGGCAGGCACGGCTATAAGTTCGGAGCAAAAGTCGCTTTCAAAACAACAAACATCCATTCTCCCTCTCACTTCTGAAGTTACCTAACCTTAAAGATTAAGAGGCCATAACCTAATTAAGTTCCATTGTTTACCTAGTTCCTTCCACATATTCATATGTGTCATCATGTATCCATTCCTTATCGCCCGAAGCACATCATCGTCGTTATCAGACCAAAACTGTCTCTGCTTCACTATAGAGTCCATCAAGTGTTCTTTGGCGAAATCGGCAGCCTCGCTTCCTCCGTGGCCGTCAAAAATGCCAAAGTATGCATATTCCAAATCTTTCTCGTCCTCCGTTTGCTGATATGCCACGGAGAATTTGTCTTCCATGTACTTCCTGCCGCCCTGGCTGTAATGCCCCGTCACTCGCATATTGACTCCGATCGATGCAGGCATTTTAAACTGTATATTTATTAATTTTTCTTCGCAATTTCACCTTCACACAGTCTGTTTTCTAGACATTTTGAATGACTACGTAGGTATCACACGCGATGCCACTACGACATACTTTTCAGAGAAAGTAAATTATGACACTCGAACGCTTTGATACACTTCGTTAAGGAATGACAAAGAGAGAAGTAATGAAGGCTGTCCTAGCTTATGGAAAAACACTAATTTACCGAACTGAGTGACATCGAACCAATATCCGACAAACGTTAATATATCTGTCTCTATTTACTCCTTATATTTGAAATGTTCAGTATGATACCGAATGTCCAAAACGTTAACCCGAACCAGACAACTCAGGCGCCATATTGACAACACGACTCAAGTAACATATTGACATTTTTCAATTAATTATCCTAAAAGTAATGTTCTCCGAAAAATTATCGGTTGATAATTTTTTTTTTTTTTATGTGTTTATTTTCAATTAAAATAAAGAACGAAACAATTTTTTTCGAGATATCAAGAAGTCTCTAAAGACCTGAAGTCAGAAGTGAATCATTATTAGTCACCATCTTGATTGCATTCGTATAGAATCTCAAATTCTATGGTGAAATATAAACGAACATAAAAACGTCTATAAAAACCTTATAATTCAAGGTAATTTGACATATTTAGTTAATATATTATTTTCATACTGAAAACTTTAGTCATACTAAAACCACGTGTTACTTATAATTTCTAGGAAGTTACAACGTCGTTTATATGCATTTGAGGTTAACTTTTTATAAAAAAAATTATATCAAATATACGACGGTGTACGTTTTATAATTTGGTTTCTCTGAGAAATTTGATAAGTGCAGTTTAATTTATCTAATATTTATCACTTTCTGTGGAATCATAGTATTTCTTCTGAACTTTGATTATAAATCTTTACAGTGTGACTGCCCAGCGAACGTATTTTCTATGAAATCGGTTTGTTGATAAAAATGTAACGTTTCAGAAAACTTCACTTGATTTTTTGACAATGCCGGAAGTGCTGCATGAAAATGGAGACAAAAAGAAGAAAAAACACAAGCATAAAAAGCACTCCTCCAAATCAGACCATTCCGAAAAGTCAAAGAAACATAAAAAACATAAGCACAAGAAGAAGGAAGGTAAATCAAGATCATCCTCAGCAGAGTCAGAGGAGATAATACCCCAGCCAACCGGGAGAGAGATTCCAAGTGAGACTGGGACTCTACTTATCAAGTGTAACACATCGGATACCAACACTAAATCATACACCAGGGAAGTGCACATTGCTCCAGCCAACGATCAACCAGTTAAAACTACAATGTCCACCCACACCCTCGAAGTTGTTTCATCTGAATCAGAAAGTGAACCAGCTCAGGAAGACTGCCCAAGTCCAGAAGTCACAATCCTAGATGATGAGATGAACCTAGATGAATTAATGAAACAAAAAGAACTGCTTCAAGCCCATCTCGGAGCCTACCTATCGGAATCTAGCGATGCCCCGACCACACCGCCCATCAACATTTCCATAAAAAGTTCCCCGGAAATTATTACGCTTGACGATTTAAGTAATGATGAACTATCAAAATCTAAACAGAAGAATCGCACCAGACATTCATCACACACTAGCAATGACCAGCGTAAAGATTCAAAAAGAAAATTATCCGATTCGAAAAAATCAAGCGATGACGATAAAACCAGGCATTCAACTTCTTCTAAAAAGACAAAGAGAGAAGAAGATCTTCGCTCCGTCCTCGATAGAGAAGACAGAAAGAAACGGATAGAAAGGGAAAAAAGAGCTCTAGAACGGGAAAAGGAACAGAGAGAAAAAAGAGAACTTGAAAGAAAGAAACAAAGAGAGGCAGAACGTGAAAGAGAGAAAGAGCGGGAAAAGGAACGAGATAGAGAAAGGGAACGCAGGCGGTCGAGAGAACGGAGGATGGATAGAGAACGAGAACCAAGACATTCCCAAAATAGGAATAATAGAGATAATGATGATAGGCGACGCAGAGATTCTTCCAGAGATCGCTCCCATAATAGGCACGGAAATAATCACGATAAGAGTCATAGTAAACATTATAGTTCTAGGAATAATCGAGGGAAGAAAGATTCTGATCAATACAAGGTATGCAAACTGATTTATTATCCTACTCGTGTAGTCCAACACACCATTCTAAATTTTGACATGCGCTCAAACCTTTTATCAGCATGTCTGCAGTTCACCATTCAGTGTTTGATGTTGTACTTCTGTCTAAAGCTGCGTCTCCTACCAATGTTCTTTGAAAACACTCACTCAAAACAAAGGGGCGTTACCGTATACATTTGTGTGTGCATACACAATGTTTTTGCTTTCCGTCATCGTTGGAAAACATTCCCCTCGCAGGTGAAGGGGGGAAGGGTTTGTTTCATTCTTTAATAACCACCGCACGGTGCTTGTCTATCTATGAGCCCGATACTTCATCAGTCACCTGTTGCAGAATAAATCGGACTGGTTTTTTAGGTTATGTGTACTGAGAAAGATTATAATATATTATTATAAGAAGTTTGCTTATGTATCAGTAATAATACTTATTTATTTAACTCTTATGTATTATCTTATTTTGTCAGCTATTTCTAATAGCATTACAGCCCTCTCATATTCAGAACTTTTGAAAGGACACTGTGAATATTGTGATAAACACATTCATTGACATTTGTAATGTTTTTTTTTATTATTTAAACAATAAAAAAAGCAATGATATTTTACTCCGACCTATAAAAATATGTAGTACATTCAAAAGATTCTACATCTACATAAAATATTTTGTTTTTAACCAAAACACCATTTTAGCAGGAGACGGAATGTGTTTGAAAACAAATGTTTTTGTTTCAAAAAAACATTGGTATTTATTTCCTATTGGGACTCACTCTTGTAGAAAAACACCTAGTTTTAAAAAACAAAAATACTCTCAGATTCATAAAAATAAATAAAAAAATATTTGCATATGCGGAAATAAAATAGGTTCTAGGTTCTTAGTTTGGGTTTTTTCTTTCTTAAAAGAACCTAAACTGAGAACCTAATAACCTATATTTAAAATATCTATTTTATACAGTTGGCACTTTTGACAAATGTCATTTCATACTAACATTGAAAATGGCATCTATTCTTCTCCAATATTTTCGCGTTTTTATATAACGAAGGTAAAAAATTAAGTGCATTTTTTTGGACTTCCGTGTATGCACATTTTTTTTTTTATGAACCTGAAACTATTTTCTTTTTTTTTCAAATTATTTGTTTTCTACTGAGTCCCAATAGGAAATAATTACCAAAACATTCGCCGGAGACCAGCCTTAACAGAATGAAAGTGTTTGACAATAGTTTTGGAAGGTGTAAAACTGTCACGTGCCATAAAAATATTTTTGGCATTCTTTTTATATTTATTTATTAACTTTGGTTGTATTGTTAATTTAATTATTTTTCATTTAGGACTCCTTGAGTGAAGGAATAAAGCCATACGCTGAAAGTTCTAGTGACAATGAAATAGATATAACATATGACACGGATGAAGAAGAAACAGAAGAGCAGATCATTGAAAGGAGAAGAAAACAAAGGGAGCAGCTTTTAAAGGTAAACCTTTTTAAAAAGATTATTATAATACTTCGATAGTTTTTATAGTACCATTTTTGTGGAATATCATCTCAAGGTTGCTTTATAAATCTAAGAAATAAGAATATTACCTTCAAATTACTCGCTTAATTAATCGAGGCTTTATGAAATATGTACACTAGAGCAAAAAGTCAGCCATACTTTAAATTACCTCCTTAATTCAAATTTGAATTGTTCTGCATAATAATTTTCTCCGTTTAGTGTTGCCATAATGAGAAACACTTAATATCCTAATCTAGTACTGACCCATTTTTATTCGATTTTTATAGCGTTTGGGTGGAGCAAGTGATGACAACATCTCCATGAAGTCCGACACGCTGCCTGAACATCCAAAAAGAACTGAAAAAGTGAAAAATTTCCCACAACCTATCAACCTTGACGAGGATTCAGTTTCCCCCCCTCCCTCTATAAAACAGGCAGAGATAAAACCATCGATATTGCCAGAAAAGGAAGAAGAAGAGGATGATGGCGCCCTCACCCCAGTGTTACCAGTTACAATTACTTCTCTGGACACTAGTAAAGAAAAAACAGTACCTACTGCTAAAGCTAAGGAACCTGTGAAAGCAAATGATATGGACATGTTTGCAGAGCAAGACAACTATGATGAAAATTATGATGTGAGTACCTATCTTCTAGTGATCAGCATAATTGAGTAATTCATTCAGAAATAAATTTTTGAGTTAGTAATTGAATAAACGCTCTATTAAATATTATATATAAATATGTATAGTATATAAAAACATTATTTTATATTTTTCAGTCTCCCGCCAGTGGTAAAGTTGCGGACTCTAAAAAGAACCAATCGGAGAATCCAGCCCTCACGGATAATTGGGATGATGCCGAGGGCTACTATAGGTAATACCTCAATTTAAAAAAAATATTTCTTTCATAATAATTAACGGTTCCAACGAACAATGTCCGATATGCAAATTCGTAACGTTGCATTAGAGCTGTGTGATAATATGGTTTTCCAGTTAAGTAAGGAGGGGTTTTATGCAAAATATCAAAAACAAAAAAAAATGAAACTCTAAATATGTAGAAATGATACTTTAAACAGCTCTAAAAAGAAGTTTCCATTTCCACATCTGATCATTGTGTTCGTTGGGACTGTCGATATGTATATATACAATATAATACTCCCTCATATGTAGATGTACCACGTTGTGTTATGGTACCTAAATCCCCTTTTCATATTGGTGGTTTGAAAAGCAATCGTTTACTCAGTTTTGATTACTGAAAATTAAACAATGATTTTAACCTTGCCTCACCTGTTTACAGGGTTCGTATCGGAGAAGTTCTGGACACTAGATATATAGTTTATGGCTACACGGGACAAGGGGTGTTCTCCAACGTAATTCGCGCCAGAGATCAGGCCAGGTCCAACCAGGATGTAGCCATCAAGATTATCCGCAACAATGAAGTCATGTAAGTTTGAATTTTATTATTAGCACCTTCAATTTCTTCTTAGTTTAATTGATTTAGTATTTTATGGAAACTTTGTGAAGATGTAAGATTGCTTCAACTTCAGCATTCATATAATTCTGAAATAAAATAGTCTCGGATAAATTCATTCAATTATAATAATAATAATACTTGGACGATTTATATAGCTCCATTTTTGTGAAAAATCACCTCAAGGGCATAATGTGTACATTATTTTTGTGTTTAATTTGTAGAACTTGCATTTATTTATTTTTTAAATTTAATGTAAATAAAATTTAATAATGTTATTATTAAGTTCTACAAATATTTTAGTTTTTTTTTATTATTGTGACAGCTGTTTCGGCTTTCAAAGCATGAGTTCATTGATTTATATTAAAAAAAAATGGAAATAATGGTTTGACTTACATATTTTATTTTGTGCATTGGTTAGTTATAATTTTTGGTTACATGGTGTTCAAAATATTATTTCAATGATTATATAGGAACAATTTAATTCAAATTTAAAACTGTTGCTGGGGCAAAAGACAGTCCAAGAATGGAATTAGCGAGCCAGGCTGCAAACTCCTTTTGGGCCTAAACACAATACATTTTTCGTGCGGAATTCTCGTCGGCTTCAAAATTTTACTTTGTTGTTTGAACCTCTGATCATTTTACTCTCTCCATATTAGGCACAAAACCGGCCTCAGAGAACTGGAGACACTCCGCACCCTCAATGACTCGGACCCCGAAGATAAGATGCACTGCGTGCGTCTCCGTCGCCAGTTCTTCCACCGCCAGCACCTCTGCCTGGTGCTGGAGCCCCTCTCTATGAACCTGCGTGAGGTCCTGAAGAAGTACGGGGGCGGTTGCGGGCTCCACATCAAAGCGGTGCAGAGCTATACGCAGCAGCTCCTGCTGGCCTTGAAGCTTATGAAGAAAACTGGCATTTTACACGCAGGTAAATATTGTTTTATTATGTTTAATAGGACTGTTCATTTAGTGGGTCGACATTATAAATCCTTCTTTATCCACTGCTGGATGATTGTCTCTGCGTGTTCTTTCACTTCTTTTGTTCGTTCTCTGCAACGTCTCTAGTTTAATATGATTTATGAAAATCACTCATAATGGTGTTGTAATTTTCTCTCCACCTATGTGTGTAGAAGTGCAGGGTGAATGCAGAATAGATAAATCAGTAAATCTGAGATCTTTCTGAATGTTTTAATTGAGAATTTTTTGAATATTCTTATACAGTAAAACCCCTATTTTACGTTTTTCAAGGGACTGAAAAAAAAAACTTAAATTGAGGGAAAATGTAAATCGGGGGAAATGAAAAAAACAACTTTTTTTTTTTTTTTAATTTTTGTTAATTTTTTTGGTTGAAAAAACTGTGTAAATGATGATCGCAAATAACTTCAAACAGAAAGACGCGTCCCAAGTCGAGTTGAAAACCGAATAGGAAAATCCAACTGGACAGATCAGATGTTATAACATTTTACAAATCGCTAAAATTGAAAGCTGTCGCCCAATCACGGCACAGCAGATAAAAATGTGACAACTGCGCTGGCGCATTGTCATGTGGGCGGCCAATCACGTCGTTTCGCGCCGTACGGCCGACCAATCACGGCACGACAGATAAACATGTGTCTTCTGCGCCGACTCATTGTCAAGCGCGCGTAAATCACACATTTTGAATACTTTCAACGTAAATTGCCGGAAAAAAACGTAAAAATCGGGTAATAAATGTACTAAAATACATCGGGACTAAAATAATAACACGTAATTGGCGGGAAAACGTTAAATCCGGGGACGTAAAATACGGGTTTCACTGTATTTATATAATTTGTTCCAACCACAATAGTAAAGAACTATTCACATCTACCGGCATTGTGTAGTGCAGACACGTAAATTGGCATGCACAGCACAGAAGAGAGTATTCGCATTACACCGTGCATGAATGTGTTCATAGATAATGCAAGCAACTGATTTTGCCGTACCTTCCCCTTTACGTGTCTGCACTACTCGGTGCCGATAGATCTGAATAGGACTTAAAAATCCATTATTTTTGACAAGGGTTGTTCTATGTTTAAGTTTATTTGGAAAACGTTCTAATAAATTTATTCATTTAAAATAATATACAGTATATTTGTGGCACGTTCCAGAGTGGTAGATACTGTCAGTATCGCCCTGGTGAATGACCACCATTTGTAATCGAAACGTTGCTTGAATGGCTTTAGCCATGTTTGGTGACAAGGTCTGAATAGCCAGGTACTTCCCCTCCTTTCTCTCTCCCATCTCCTTCCCCTCCTCAATACCGTCAGCCTCACAACATACCCCAATTGGGGATGCCATAGTCTCACTGGCTCCAGGCGTTTGGGAACAACTGTATAAAAGAAAAACGATAATACAGAAGTGACAGACCCTGCAAAATTAGTTGCTTATATTATCTATGAGCACATTCACGCACGGTGTAATGTGAATCAAGAAAATGTAAAAAATATCTTGAATTATCGGTGTTTCTGTTGTAGTTATCCTGAAGTATGTGCGTTGCTTAGTTCCCCCTTTCCACCAATTTTCAAAATTACTGTTCAAGTTTTAGCAGTATTCTGATAAAAGAAAACTAACCCCCCGTAGTTATGACATTTCTGTCATACTTTCCCACCGTGTGTACTTGCTAAATGGACAGCCCCTTCTGTATTTATATTTTAGTGATGCAGCAAAGGATTAGATTAAAGTCCTACAATGTCTGCATCTGGTAATTTTTGACCAACCTCCATAATGTTTTTCAATCATTATCCTGTCTTTACTAATTACATATAATTAACAATAAATTAGCCCCCACACGTTATTCTAGTTCACACTAATGACAAGAGAACTCCACAACAGACTCCTGTGGTATTTTCAGTTGAAGGTCTCTGTAACTACATATCTGGTTCTCTAGTTCCAATTTGGTCTGTTTTCGTGGCTTTCAACTGAAAATGATTTAGTCTTTTTTTTCTTTTAATAATGATTTTTTTTCCATATCTGTTTGGCACTCTGATAATATACAGTTTATTATAAATGTTTCTGAATTTGGACGATACAGACATTAAGCCCGACAACATTCTGGTGAACGAGAGCAAAGTAAACCTGAAACTGTGCGATTTCGGCTCGGCCATAAACGTTCAGGATCAAGACCTGACGCCGTATCTCGTGTCTCGGTTTTACCGAGCCCCCGAGATAATCCTCGGCATTCCGTACGACCACGGCATCGACATGTGGTCGGCCGCCTGCACCATATACGAGATATCGGCCGGGAAGATACTGTTCAGCGGACAGTCCAATAACCAGATGCTGAAGTTCTTCATGGACGTTAAAGGAAAGATGCCCAATAAACTGATCAGGAAGAGTCAGTTCAGGGATCAGCATTTTGATCAGAATTGCAATTTCCTCTATCACGAGGTTGATAAGGTCACTGAGAGGGTGAGTGCACTTTTCTTTGCTTCTTACCATCTAAGGCTAAAGTTCCAACTTTAAATGCAAACCTTAAATAATTCCTTTGACTCTGTCAGACTTATTTTTATTAAAATATTAGACAATCTCTGACAAAACAACCTTACACAATATGTATTATTTTGTAATAATTTCGAGGTAATTTTAAGCCTCGCTAAACTATTGCCCGAGCTTACTAAAGAGCGCCAATTGTTGTGTTCGTTTTATGTAAATCCATTATTTTTTATTTATAGAAATACGGATGTGTAAATTGAACTTGCGATCTAAAATCTGGTGTCAAATGTGTTTGTATGTTTTTGCCGTTGAACATTTTTATTGTAAATGTTAGTAGTAGAAAAGATTAATGTAGTTTTTCAGTACAAAGCAGCCTTGTAGCTACAATGGTGCTGGCTTTCAGGATAAAAGTATTTGCACCTCAAGGTAAATATGTATCATTGATGTACTATTACCATCCAAAACCAAATTACTTACTGTTCCTTTTTGAATTTCAATGCACTTGTTAATTTCTTTACCCAAATACTTCCCGATATATGTAGATGGTTTTATACTGAGGAGCCATCATTTCTTAATACTGAAAATGTAACAAATCTGCTTTGAATCTAAAGGTGTAATATCAGCGTACCTTACGTGAAGTATTGTATCTGTAAATTAACCGATTTTCATGTACTACATAATGTATGTTGAATCCTCTTCCTTGTGAATATCCACATACATTCTTCAATATGAATGAGGTGATAATTATGATGTATGGATATTATCACCCTAAAGATAATTTGACATAAAGCACCTGTAACAATAGTGGTAATCTACCCGACGCAGATGGTTCTGAAACAGTATGGAAATCACTGAAACACTATTTGATAAAGTGTAAGACAACACGCACTAATTGAAAGATGAAGCAGATGGGTTATTATCTCCCTGTACACGAAATGCTGGCCACCTCTTTGAATAGTGTAAATTGAAGACCTTGGGAAGAAAACCTCAAAGGTCCATGTTTTTCTAAAAAGTTTTTATTTCATTTTTTGGTTGTTTGTCTATGGGTCCATGCAATGGTTTCTTGTTAAATATTTCTAAAAAAAATCGTATGTCCTTCAAATTGACTGTCAAGAAACATGGTACTTTGGTGAAAATTACATTTGTCCACAAGAATTTGTTTGAAAACCTGCAAATGTCCATTAGTTCACGTTTGTAAAATTGCTACTTTTATTCCTCCTTTCAAAGTCCTTCATATACTCCATATTTAAAGAAAAAACAGTAAAGGTCCAAATATTTTGTAAAACAGCAAATGTCACATTGACTTTTTAATTACTATTTAATTGTACTTACTCAATTAGTAATATTTGCTAAACCTATTCAGTACATAAAAGATTAATCTATGAATTATTATGTTTTTAACGATAGAAATAACATCAGCGGAACCATGGTATTCAGTTTAAATGCTCTCCTGAAAAATAATCCATTTGTGACATTTGAGGTTTTCTTCCAAATGTCTTCAATGATTGTGTGCTAATTCAGTCACATTTACAATTTGTAAATCTAGCCATAGATCCTGGAATTCAAGTATAATCTGAAGACATTCAATCGAGTCTTCTTAGACTCAATCTTAGACACATCATAAAACTAAAAGTAAATTGCAAAAAACTGTATTTGAAATGTTCTAGTACAAAAATGTTAAAAAACTGAAATTTCAATTTTAAAATGACGAATGCAGTTGAAATGTATGTTTTCATTTGCTATGGTTTTACATTCAGTTTTCAAGTGTTGTAAAATTACAGGGTAGCCACAGAAAGAGAAAAACAGGGTGTATATAATAATAATGTTGAGGTTTTTTTTTCACAAAGATACATATTGGGTATACGAGTATGTATGTATAAATATTTAATTTCAATACACTTGCGACAGTAGGAGTCTGGAAATTTTGAAAATCAAGTCAAAATAGAATCTTGTTACCTAGATAATCTCCACCCTGGAATCAATTATATTATTCTGGGGAACCTGAAATTTTTAAATCTCTTTTCTATGGCCGCTGTGTGACAAAATGGAGATATATGTAGTTATCAACCCCGAAACATTTGAACAAACCTAAACCTAATCTCAAATGGTCCCATCAATTACACTTGCAGGAAAAGATAGTGGTGATATCGAGCGTTGTCCCATCCCGAGACATGGGCGTCGAACTGACGGGGCGCGGCAGCCTGCCTCCCTCGCACGCGCGCAAGGCCACCCAGCTCAAGCAGCTGCTGGAGCGCATGCTGGCCCTGGACACCACTAAGCGGGCCACCCTCAACCAGGCCCTGGGGCACCCCTTCCTCCGGGAGCCCATGCAAAACTCCTAACCGCCCACATGATGTGTAACATACATTTTTTCAATCCACTTACAAACCACTGTTTTACCTTACTGTATATTATCATTATTAGACACTGCGTATACGAAGAAGATGCAAAATAATTCATAATTTCAGTAAACCCTCCAATTAGGTTTCCATGTGTGAAATTTTCACTCCTTCCTAGCGCTGTCAATAGGTACTAGAAACAAGGGAGATGGGCCATAAACCATTTTTGATGTGAAACTGCACGCACAAAAATGTCACCAACATCGTTTAATCGTATTACTGCAAATTGCATGTATGCCTAGCGGCGCCCCTCTTTTGTTTCTACTTACACACCAAACCCATAACTTTCATTGGCTCTGCCGCTTTAGTTTCTTTCCACTCATAGCTCGGCAACAGTCGGCACGCTTCAATGCCGTATCTCCCTTTATTTCTGTTATCTATGGTTTTGACAAATCTGTGCTGATGAATAATAAAAAAATAAATCGCAGTAATCAGACTATTCCTTGCTTGTCCTATAACAAAATGAATGAGATTTTATTATTTCCTGAAATTATACCGTAACATTTTTTTTGCCATATTTTGGTTATTTTTTTATTAAGAAATTTTGTTTTTACTTCGTTGAAAACTGAAGTAAAGAAATACCCTAATTTTCCTTACAAAACCTAATAAGAGGGTTTCACTGTATTATTGTTTGAAGAGCATTTTGTCAGTTTTCAATCCACTTACATATAAATATTATTGGATTACGAAGTGCGCATGTGAAGAAGATGCCGATTCTTACTAATTGATTATTGTTTGAGAAACATTCCTCTCGTACATCTTGAGAAAGATAGTTTTAATGTTAGTTGTTTGGCAATCCGGATTGGGGGTTATAGATATGTACATTCTTTCATCATAAACATGTTTTGTTTTAGTTGATTCTAGAAAGAATCGTTCGTCTTTACCTCTTTAATAACTTTTTATGGTATTTCGCTTTTGGGGCATTATGTTGTGTTACGTCGTCTCTTCCTTCTCAAACAAACGTTTCGGACAATGTTTCAGTATCCAACATCAGTACAGATGTCTCTGTCCAACATCAGTGCAGATGTCTGTGTATCCATCGTCGAGTCAGTTTGGAAATATTGGCTCAAGGAGTAGAAGAAAGCGGAAACAGTTTATAACCCCAAAAGTCAACAACATATCTACATACATATTACTATTGAGCGGGATAATCTTAAAAATATGTCATTTATAAATTGATTGGTTTATTCACATTATAAGCATTTTCATACTGTTTTGTTTGACAAAATGGTAGATTGCTGGACAAGTTTTGCGCAACCAAGAATACTTAATTTATTTTTTCTGTCCTCGTAATAGTCTAGAATTAAATGTTACATATTTTCTCCCATTCCGGTGTTGCCTTTAATAATTTAAGATCTGTGAGTAGTTATGAAACTTAATCATGTGTAACAGTTATTTTTATTTATTTATTAACAGCTAACATTACCTAGTTAGAGACATTACTACAGATTAGTATCAATTAAAAATACACTAGTTTTACATTTATGTTTATTACATTTGAATAATGCATTACATTTAATCAGCACTTTCATTACATATAATGGTGCTTAGAATAAATAAATAAATGTTATAGAAATAAAAATATCTACATAACTCTTATCTGCTAGCTTCCAAATTAATATTGAAAAATGAATTCACAGTGTTTTGATTTTTGCCATTCTGAATATATATACATACATAATAGTATATATATGTCGAAGATACTTCCTTACTAGTAAATAATAATAAAATATTCACAAGTAATTCACGCACATAGAATAAAGAAGACCACAAGAAATGCGATGTGAACGTGTTTCATGATCCAAAAACCATTCTTTTCTTAAATTTCATCACCATTTCATTTCGATCAAATGGAATGGCAATATGCAATGTAGGCAGTGTAAATGAGACAGAGCGTGTATAAATAATGTATTTTCATTGGGTCTCTCGGGGCCAGAACCAAAAGATGCTAAGTCAGTGGCTACTGGCATTCCGGCATGGAAGACAATTCTATCTTGTATTATCTATTCAGTGTCCACGCATTACTCTGTTCAAATATGTATTTAATATAAAAGAGCTCTCTTTATTTTATTTATTTCAAAATATAAAAGATTCTCGCAATAATTATATTTTTTTCTAAATTAATATTCTGTCAGTGAAATAGTAATGAATCATGTTTTCCAAATAAAAGCCTACCATAATATGACCATATTTATTTATGTTGTTGTGCATTGTGTATATGTCTGTATGCTATTATTTGCCTCTGTTATTCTCTTGAACTAATTGAATTTGATCACACAAGATGGTTAAAGCCTCGTTGGAATATATTGAGCTGCGACTGAGAAGGCCCGATCACCAATTCTGACGGCAACTTATCAGAATTCTCGCCGCCACCGAGACATGAACGGGTAAGCTGTTTTATATAACACAACATTATTCTTACAGGTTCTCAATTGATGAGCGAGTTTCGTTCCCACAACTAGGTTAACTTGTGAAATGCCAACGCTCCATATGGCACATCCACGTGATTATTAGGACATTCATCAGAATAGGGATTTTGAATAGCTTCTTGTTTGGAACAAGTCGTGTAATAAATATTTAAAATTTGTACGCCCCGCAAAAGAAAAGAAAATTTACTTTATTTAATTATTTATTAGCCTTACGAAAATACAATTTTAAAAAGTACGTACTTTCATTATTTTTTATTTTAAATTTTTTAGTAACATGAGGGAGAAAAAAAATCATTTCTCTGAATATGAGTAGCCATTTTCAGAAAACCACTTACACTATATACATTAAATTTTGGTAAATACATAGATGCGTTATCTGATGAGATGGAATAATTTACAAAGACATCATTTTGTAAAACACCAGTTATTACAAAATTAAATACAAAAAGCGCATTGCGCGCAGAAAGTCTTTTACGCCTGGCACACAAGAGGTTAAGTGGGGAGTACCTGTATTGAATCTGCGACACTCTGCGTAAAAGTTGACCAGCATTGGGTGATTGGAGATGTCTCCTGGTTCCACAACATAGTCTTCAATTCCTCCAGTATGTGGACCTTCTTCCCATTGATGCTTCATATTTAAAAGCACCTTAGATTTATGTTCAATTATGCCAAACATTAACATTGTTTTTTTTCCTATTATTTCAGAATTCCCGCTTCAAATAGTTGTCGGATTGGATTCTGCAACCTATTTAAATAATGCATCGGAAAAGAAAGAGCTCTGTGATATAAAGTACTGATCATCACAAATGATCAACCGATAAATGCAGAACCTTATATGAAAACTGCAGTATTATTTTATATGTATGCGTAAGAAATTTTTATCAAATAAGGTTACAGGGAAAAAAAAGCAATGAAAATATGTGTTATTATTGTTTAAATTTAATACTGCATACTTAAAAATTAGAGGGCACGTTGGCACTGCTGCCATTTTGCAGTTGAGTGCTCAAATGGTGGCCATTTTACTGTCAGTCTGTTCTAATAAAGATGAATTTATAAAATACCAAATTGACATGCCCTGTGTAAATAAATCTATTTCTTTCAAGGGACAAATGAAAAGGTTTCATTTCACGGTTATGTCATAAATTATCCTTTAACTTTTAGTGTACCGAAATTACCCACCGGATGAGAAAAATTTGTATCCATTGAACGCCGGCGTATCAGATCGGCAATGCCAAAAAATCGTTTCTCTGAATATAAGTAGCTATTCTGGAGGAAACTATTTATAAATAGATATATTTAATTTTTATAAATATGTATATATATATATACAGATTATTTGATAAGAGAGTAAAAAAAAACAGGTAACTTTATACGATAATAGACTAAGGTGTGCAAATTTACCCTCAGCGGACTACCGAAGCATTAAATCCCGGGAGATTGGCATTCCAAAGGTTAATACATATGTGTATCTATAAATTTCAAATATGCTGATCTGTTTTTCTATTTTTCGGTATAATTTATGACAAAACTATTAAAAATATGGCTTCAAAGTTAATTCCTAAAAGTCACAGATTTGCATATAAACCAGGGCATGTCGAAATATTCTCATCCCAAAGTTTTACATATTATGTATTTAAATTCAAGATGGCTGCCACTTTAATTTGATATTTATTTTTAAATTCTTAAAATGGGTAGAACATTACTTTAAAGTATCCAATATTGGTACATTACGCATAGTATTTTACTTCAGTAATTAAAAATAATTATAATAAAATTATGTATAATTAATAATATTTTCCTGCAATCTTAAATGTTTAGTAATTACAACTTAACTACTTAGTGGACAGATAAAGTTGACTTCTTGCAAATATCAATTATCACTTTTTATTTTGTAATATTTCAGATATCGTTTTTAAGAAAGGATTAATGTTGGGAAGGGGTGGATGGTGGATTGATCAAGGAAAGTTACACCACAAAAGAAGAACACGATAATATTTGTATAAAATGATGAGGAATGTCATTATTGAATTATCCTAGGTGTAAGATGATTATTTATCATTAAAGATGTATGTTTTATCTATAACCTTGTTTTTATTTCTTCCTTAATCCTTATCTACGAGTATATATATAAAAATCAACGTAAGTTTTTTTTGTTTGTCCTCGATTTTCTCGAAAATTACTTTACCGGTTTCAATGAAAATAGCAGTTTCTTTTTATTAGTGCCGGGAAGGTTTAGAAGGAAGTTTGAATGAACTCCAATATGTAAAACTGTTGCTATAACGTTTTAAAATTAGTATCAAAAACATTGAACCCGCCATGTTTTATTTAGGTTATCCCATAGATATAACACTCTGGTTAGCCACAGATTGCATATTCAAAAGAAAAAGGTTTTTTGGGTAGAATATTTTCAAAATGGAAAACACGAGTAGGTACCTACTTAAGAACTTTATGATTTAGGTATGTTTTGAAAAAATAAACATTTGGAATGAAATATTCAAAACATGAATGTTTCTTTATTTGGAGATAGTTACTTTCCCTATCAAATCAATTACGGCACCCTAACAACAAGCAAGAATTCACAACTTCATAACTTTATTCCAAAAAAAAATCCTGAGTAAGGCCGGGTACACATCAGCTAGTATAAAAATAAAACCTTGGTTTTTGCCACTAAAAAAGACCGCACATCTATATTATGTCATCAGTCAGGTTCCATGATAATTCAACACACATGAATAGGAACACTTTTTAAAAGCAATGATCAGGCATGTCAATAGCCCACATCAACTAATGGCTTTTTTATACCCTGCAAAATATATGTTTAATGCAAATAAAATTTTATCTCAAAAAAAGTTATGATAATAATGCCCAAACACATATAAAACCGTTCACTGGCCGGCTTTTATCGTCGTCTGTTCTGCCCAATAATGGCTGAAGTCCCAAGAAACCACACAAAAAAACCACACTTCTTTCTCAATGAAAATAAATGCATGCATACTGATTATTGCACAAAAACTATAATAGTTAAGCCATGTTACATAAATCCATAAAATCAAATTAATTTGGAGAGAGCAAAAATGTGGTTAAAAATATCTTCCGCTCTGCTAGATGAGCAAATTGCGAATAATGTTTTTAACCTTAGAATCTTTATTTTTTTTTTCTTGAAAAGAAAGACAAACATTCCCGGGTTACAAGGGTCACCTTACCATCATCTCTGGTGCATTCAGTGACAGTAAACAATAGTTACTGAGTGTTGAAATGCACAGGGGCACGTAAAACAATTATTTGAGATAATATTTTAATAATAAAAAAAATAATAAATTCAGTAATTAGAAATCTAAAGGAAGTAAATATTATGACGCTTAAAATATAATTATAAAGGAGATTAAAATGTTCTGATGTTAAACCAAGTCATTAACACGTTGACTGCTGACAACGTGGCTCACGCGTTCATACTAAACAAATGTGTGCAGTAGTGGCGGGCGAAGCGGCTCGGTTTAGTGAGCCGGATCACTAAATCAGCTCTCGGTAAAGACAATCCACATGAAAACTGGACGAAAAAAGTATCATGTAAGAGCGTCTTAAGGACGTCTTTAGAAGGGCCAAGGGAGCGAGGGAGAGGGCATGGTGCGGGGGGACGCGAACAGTCGTTCAATCGAGCCAGATCACCGAACTGGTACACTACAAAGAGCTGATTTAGTGATCCGGCTCACTAAACCGAGCCGCTTCGCCCACCAGTAGTGTGCAGTGTCTCTGGCTCATTTAACACTCTCTCATTTATATAGCATGGTTCACATAGGACAGGTATATATTTTATTACTATTAATTTCTACTTTTATTAATTTATTTTATATTAATGGTACTTACTTTTAAAAAAAAAATTCAGTTCTTAAAGGTAAAATATCTCAGCAGCGAATGTGTTAAATGTACAAAAAAAAAAAAAAAGCTGACACGAAAACCTATCCTAACCTAACCTAATTATTACATTTTTTTACATAAAAAAAAAAGGTTAATAGATTATCGGGGTAGTTTTTTTTTCGTACTTTTAATGACTATCACTTTTAAAAAGTCTGCCGATTTATCCGGTCACTCAACAGTTATACAAAATAGCATGTACATTATAGAAATCTTATAAAAACCAACAAAGTGAGATGTTGGGATCAGGGTCGAGAGAGACCCCTTAACTTCTCCAGCCAGTCTCTCTCAACCCATCGCCTTGCACTGCAGTGCGAGGGATGAATCAATACGTCCATCACTCCTGGACACACCGACCCCCATATTCCCACCCACCCCTCATACCTTTTCCTTCCCAGAACTTCTTTTCTTAAAAAATACCCTCCGCGCACCATCCCCAATGATGACATAGACCCTGAGGAAAATTATTTTCCTCAAAACCTCCAGCATGGAGTTAATGTAAAAAAAAATCCTCTGTGCTAGTAAGAAATAATTATTTTTGATATTATATCAAACAGTATTACTTAGTAGCTTAACTAACTAACCATCACGCCTTTCGCCGGAGGGGTAGGCAGAGAGGACGGACCGCCAAACAACTCGATGTTGGCATACGCTTCTTGCTTCATTCACTTTCATACAACGTCTCATACATTCTCTTCTGTTATTCCAACTTCTGACATGGCCCGACTCAAGTATTTGATTCACTTGATCGTGCCACGTCTTCCTTGGACGTCACCGGCTTCTTCTTACATTCATATTCGCGTCATATATTCTCCTTACACTCCTCTCTTCGTTCATTCGCTCTACATGCCCAAACCATCTAAGCCTCCCTTTCTTGATCTTGCTCACTACGCTTACATCAGCCTTGCATTCTTTACGAATCTCAAAATTTTTCACACAATGATACATGGTTTTTACCACACATTCATCTCAGAGATCTCATTTCTACAGCATTCAGTCTACTTTCATCCTTCCTCTGCCAGTTCCATGCCTCACTGCCATACATCAGAGTTGGTATCAGCACTCCATTGTGGACTGCTAGCTTCGCTTCTTTGGATAATTTTTTGTTTGCGTAGTAACTTTTGTTTTAGGCTGCTCTCTGACGGTCCGGTGAGGAATGAACATTTCACTCGCTACTGGAGACACTGCACAGAAAAGTTCCACAATGGACTGCGTTGCAAACCGTTACCTTACTTTACCAAACCTGACTTTTCTGTGCAGTGTCTGCAGTAACGAGTGAAATGTTCATTCCTCACCGGACCGTCAGAGAACAGCCTTAGAAATAAAAAATTTACTGCATGTGAATTCGAAAGGACCAAGGTTTTCATTGAATTATTAGGAAATAATATTAAAGGCAGGTTTTAGCTTTTGTGGCATATTTTTATTAATTTAACAAAGAACAATAATTACATAATATTGTGTGAGATCAGTGATACATGGTAACAATATAATAAATTACAAACATTAGCAAACAGCAAATAATTGTTATATCTATGACTAGATTTGATTTGATCACAATTCTAAAATAAAATAACATACAAAATTGAAAACACAAAAGATGTTTTACAATATTTTAACTTGCACAAAATGTAACAATAATACCTAAAAAAAGGCAACAATTTTTATAACATAATTTGGAAGTGTACAAACGCTATGTTTACAGGTAAAGTTATTTTAGTGAAATTATTAATTTGTAGATATTAAAGTTAAGTCAACCTAGTGGATGGAGGAAAGTGCTCTGTATTGTTCATTATAGACATTGTTTTAAATATCACAAGATTGGCTAGTTTTAAAGCATTTACAATAAATATAACCTAGGCTTTTAGCATTTAGTGCCCAACGAAGACTTAAATACCAAATATAGTGAGCATCAGTTTGTTTATAATACTATGAGTGAATGTATGGCTACTTGTGGCTAGAATGATGCTTGATAGATGGATTTGTGGTGAATTTAACAAAGTATTACGCTTAATTACTTATTTATAAAACTGCTTACTTGGTACATGATTGATCAACTTGAGAATGCTTACAAAAGACGTTCATTATTTTATCTAGCCAGTATGCCCAGGGATGCCCTCGTGGAGGAATTCTCCGGTAAAGAAAGCGCCCACTTACGTAAGCCAACTAAAAGCACAGATGATAAAACAAGAACAGCCCCTAGAATTGAAAACTTATTTGGGACTTCATTAAAGAACAAAACTTGCCAAATGAAAGCAAACACAATGTCTGCAGATCTGGCAATGGCGATGGGACCCGCTTGCTCTAGCTGCAGCGACATGGTGAGGAGAATCTGCCCGCTGAAGCTAAAGAGAGCTAAACAGACAACCAACAGTCTGTCCAGTCCACAAGCCGGGACACACAGAGCCCCGATCAGCCAACTCACAAACACCGTCTGCACAAGAGCAAAGCTGCCAAAATTAGTCATTATCACTGAGAAGTGCAAACCTTTCAAAGCTCTCAGCAGTATATAAACATTTGCCCCAAATAACGTAGAGCCGAAAGCAGCAGCTGCCCCCCAAGGGTTGGAACTGTCCTCGTCTATATTCAATAAGCTCTTAGCCACGCTGCCAAATATGATAGGAGGACGGGTGATCAGTATGACACCGATTAGTGTTAACACTATAGATATAACGTTAAATATACCACAAGGTTCTTTAAGAAATATCCTTGCGAATATAGAAACAAAGACGGGAACGGAGAAAACTATAACAGAGGCATCTGCGAGAGGCATATTTCTAAAGGCGTAGAAACTGAGCATCAGGCCGCTGGTTCCTACAAAGGAACGGACCATTAACATTATTCTCCTACCTTTGGGAAATATGGGTTCCCCCTTCCAGATCACCACGGGGATTGCTGGCAACAGTACTCCAACAAAGCGAAATGCCGCCAGCTCCATTGGGTCCACGTTTACCATTCCTTTCACGATGACAGAGCATAGGGAGAAGAATAATGAAGAGAGAGTAGCCAGCATAAGACCCAAAAACGGACATCTTTTGAGTAAGGGTCTCCTGTTCTCGAATAGGTTGGGTGATGTCTCATCTCCGCTTCCCGTAGAAAGCTCGACGAGATGTTGCAGCTCCAAGCGTTCAGGCATGGCCAAGAGCTGCAAAATACATTGAAATTAACATCAATCTCTAATCACATTGATAATTTTGACATGCGTATTTCGTATAAAACTATCATCAAACCTTCAAGTTAATTATTCATTACGGGGTAAAATTTAAAGAACATTGTTTCTCTGTTATGTTTTTTAGGAAAAACAAGACCCATTTTATAACTATTTTCCTATTTTAGGAAAGTTGACAGATCTTGTACTGTCATTAAACCATTTTGGTACCTAGTGATGCGAACACTTCAAACACGGAAATGTATCAATATTCTTTTAAGGGTACCTACCCCTATACATTTCCCACCCCCTGCTTCTGCGTGTCTGTTGTCTATGCTCGTCCGGAATGACCTCTATGGTTTGTTTATTTTCACAATTTCATGTCTTCAACAGCTGATGGCCGCTGTCGGTCTGTCATCCAAATGTCATCTGATAAATAATAGTAATTATTAGATATTGTGATTTCAGAGGTGTGAAAAGGATTGACGTAATGAACGTGATCTACGTAAACAACTCTCTGTAACTTCACAGCAGCAAGCTTTAATAATAATTATAATAAATCGATACCCATAGCCTTTTTCATAAAATAAGGTATGCTCTCAAACGTACAAACAAACAAACATAATTTTTTTTTTTTCATAAGTATTGCAGTTAGGTCAAATTGACCTAATAATGAAAATCTTGTATGTTTGCTTCCTGTAAATAGTATTTGGGTAGGTACCAGTGACTTGCCGTCCATATAGGCACATAAGTACTGCCTACCCACCTTGCTTACATAAAAATATAAATTATATTAAAATTTATTAAATTATTACAAGAAATCAATGTACACTTTTAAAAATACGGGCCAAATATTAACTGAGAAACACAGCACCGCGCCAAACGCACTACTATGTATAAGGTGTTAAAGGAAGAAACTAAGTATGCAATATGACGCACATCTCATATTCATTATGTTGTCTTCATTCGACAATCGACATAAAAAATGTACATGTGAGCGTGATACTCATTCGAGCGACGGCTCGTAAATTAGTGTCTGAAAGGCCTTGCCTTTCAGTACAAACAGTACCCAGCAAATGAAGCAATCAGTGCCATCTGTTAGTACCTATATTAATTACTACAACTTTACTAACTAAATAATTATCATATTATGTTGACTTTCTTTCTTGTTGAAAAATATGATTTTTTTATTAAATTATGTTATTATTAAGTTCTGCAAGTATTTTGTTTTTTTGTTGTGACAGTTGTTTCGGCGTTCAAAGCCATTTTCAAACTGTGGTTGGGCCACATTGAGACAACTTATTTATGATTCTATTGACCCACACCCGATTTCAACTTTTATGGCACCTACTTAAAATGATTTATTGCAGGTGAAATCGATTTACTAAGAAAATAATTGTGATAATAGATTCTCCATTCTGTGAGGTACTTACAGTTGAAATCTGTTTTCCCCGCATTAAGTAATGTTATTGTCTTAATTGTTTTATAATACGTGAATCCTATTGACTTATTTAAATATGTTATATTGTTTAAGTCTTGTGAACATACTGAGAAGAGGGGAAAAATTAATTTTCCGTACTTTATTAATTAACCCATTCATGACTAACTATTTTTTTTACGAACTTCGTGCTGAAATTTCACAAGGTTAGATTATTATTATTATTATTAGACAATTGGTGTTGGAGAAAACAAACATTAAAAAATTTTTAAATCATCTTTTCATCCCCCAGGAGCCTTGCAAGGTATGAGATCCACGTGGAACTTTTGGCAAATAACTAGCCAGAAATTTTATTATATTAAGTTTATTGTACAAAAAGTAAATTGATCAACAACATTATTTATTGCGGTAGCCCTCAAAACATTTCACTCACAGTCACATGATGCAATGGACACGCTGCTTACTTTTAGAACATTCACAAGACATTTTTCCACACTTGTTAGTCTCAGTTATTGGAATTGGGCCGATAATGTCAGACGGGGGTGTCATACTGCATCGCCGTTTGACCTATTTTGGTGAGTTTTTCGGGTGCCTTAAAGTATTTCTTGATAGCATACCTCTCGCAGTAATGCTATGATATTTCTTCACAGAATTCTAACTGCCCCAATTTAAAGTTGCTTGTGGGTTTGCGCTTCAGAAGCCAACAATTCTGAACAGTTACATCGATGGCCCAGGTAAAAATGAACCACCACCATTTCTGTTGGAGAACAATAAAGTGATAACATGCAACATTTTGGTCCATTCTAACAGTTTCACCCATATTCGCATTGTAGCGATGAATTGCGTGTGGCCTCTGAATGCTCTTTTTTTGCTCCTTCCGTGAGTAATGGCTTGCTTGACCAATTGATTCTTTCCGTATTTCGTTGAAGCTACAGAACAAACGGCAGTGTCAATCGATTAAGTTAAGTAGATGTAGGCCTTGTCAAAGGATGTCCATTCACTTTCAGTATATCCTCGAGGAAGCACACCTTTGTTGTACTTCGACATTGTTGCCTTCTTCTTGGAGATATGAGAAATGTCATTGTATCCATAAAAAGTAGTGCGGTAATGGCATACCCCTAAAAGCGATGCTTTGTGACTCTTTACAGGATCTTGCTTGGTCTGATATTTGTTGGATTCTGTAACGATGAATTCATACGTTTCGTTGTTAAAGAATTAATCAGATAATTCCACCGATAATAGAGCAGTGTCAATTTATGTTGAGGTCAGTGAAAGTTCAGTCCAAATGCAATGTCTCCAAAATGATCTAGATCAGGGTTCTCTAAATCTGAATCAGAATAAGACGCATCTTGTCCCATTTTGTGTCAATGATGCTTACCAATTTGGCAATTAGAAAACAAATACGCTCAAGAAATATTGGCAATTATTTCACCATCGTCTTCATCTTCATCGGCTGAATCTGCTCCGAACAAATCACTCTCATTTGGCAGCCCCACATATACATCAACTACCTCATCATCATTCAAACTTGTATCCGATTGGTCTTCGAGCTTCTTCAATTCATCCTGATGATTTGGGGAACTTTTTCAACATGGCGGTGGTAACAGCTGCAGATTCCTCTTTGGGAAGATCAAACCCGAAGAGGATTATCATGACGCCGTGCTGGTCGCATGAGCTGACTTTATTGAAGGGCTCCTATAAGAGGGCCTACAGGGACTTGGGGGTTGCCAGGCAGGGCGGATGCTCCCCTGAGGAGGCGGCCGCCCTCCTGGCCCGGATCAGGGTAACTCGTAGTGCTTTCCGCTCAGACGTCTGCTCAGCAAAACAAGCTGCCTGGCATAATTGGGTTAAAGAAGTGTATAACGCCAACCCGTGGGAAATCCACAGCGCTATTGAAAAATCGGTGTGGACATCGTGTCCACTCTCGAAACACTTCTGGGTAAGTTAGTTCCACTAGACTCAGTAATTGGGGAAAGCAACCACCATAAACAGATTCGAAATCTGTCACGGCTCCCACCCAAGGGAATAGCGTACCAGCCTCAGGTTGGGCAGAGGTTAACATTATAATTAAGGGTTTAGGTCCAAAAAAGGTACCGGGCTTTGATAGATTAAACAGTATAATAGTGAAGCAAGTATGAATCCATTCCAAGGAGCTCTTCCAGGTTATGGAAACGTATCTGAGGAGGGATGGAAGAGAGACATGCTCAGGATCGTACCAAAGGGGAACGACAACCCAAGGACCGACATCGGGGCCTATATGCTTATCAAACTGCTCCTCATTTTAGGAGAGATTTTAGAAAAAATAGTTAGACAGAGATTACGCTTAACTCTATCACCGCCCTGCGACCATCAATTCAGATTCGTCCTCGGTATGTCTACCGAGCACGTAATTAAGTATGCGCTTGATTGGGTGAAGGTTTGTACTAAGAAGTACGTTATAGGTATATTTTCTGGATATCTCGCGTGCCTTTAATCATGCGTGGTAGCCGATGATACGAATTAAACTCAAAATCTGAATTGCCTTGTGCCTTGCCTTGAATGTGATCCAATCAAACTGTTTTTTTTTTCTGATTTGATTTTCTTTGTATAGGTATCTTTTTCCTTTAGTTGCTGATGACGACTAATCTAATGTTTTGAGTATTTTTGCTTTTATCTTTCTTATGTTAGTTTAGAGATATGTTTTTTTTATTTTTTTTGGTATAATTTCTTTCTTTCCTATGAAGGGCTGTACTTATAAACGGGTTACCGCTAGTCTGGTGGAACTGAACTGATCTCGTTCCGTATTGTCCACCTCCCTCTTTGAGGGAGTGGAAACCAACCCCTGTCCCTGTAATTCTCTCGTATTATTTTTTGCTATTGATACATATCACTTTTGTCAGAACGGACACCAGCTGGACCCTTGTGCACTTCCCAATGGGGCACGCATTGTCGGCTACTGTTCTCCTCGTCTCCTCAACCTAGCGGCACGCTCCCAGCCATCGGGATTCCCTCTATATCCCTAGGGTCGTCAGATGTTTCTCACCTCAGAAAGACGACACTTACAATTTACAACCTTATTATTGCTCCACATTTTAACTACTGCTCGACGATACTTTACTTGTGTAACGATAGAGAACAGAATCAATTACAAATTCGCCAAAATAGAGCAATGAGAATAATAGTAAAGCGAAATAGATATTCAAAAGTAGCTAAAATGTTAGAGGAATTAAATTGGCTAACAGTAAAACAAATGCTGACATTGAACGTATTGATTTTTATACATAAAATCAGAAACAACTTGTTACCAAGATATTTCTCCAAAAAAATTATTTACAACATAGACATTCACAGACATAATACAAGAACGTGTAAGGATATTAGGCTACCGAAAAAGACCAAAGCCAATACGCAAAATAGTATATTTTATAAAGGTATGAAATGCTATAATGCTCTGCCGGACCCAATCAAAAGTGCAACAATTAATAAATTTAAAATAGATTGTAAAAAACACATTAAGTTAAACAAAAAAAAATTCATTACTTTTTAAATTATCATTATCTATGTAACCGACGGCGGGCCGAGGCTTTCGACACTTCTCTTTTTGGGCGCGAAAGACCTCTCGTGCGACCACCTGTCGTCACAAGACTGTAAATTATTTATAAGGTGCCGGATCCAAAGACACTTGTTCCCTTCGAGGGATGTCGGGTTGATGGATGCTGCCGGTCGTCACACACCCAGTGCTTTATATATGGGACACTAGGTGGGCGGTTGAGGCATCCCTTCGCATTGGGTGGCATTCTGCGAGCGTAAATTTGGTGGTGACATCCTCGAAGGCGAGTGGCTGAGATCCGGCTTGAGAGATCACTTGTAATCGACGGCGGGCTGAGGCTTTCGACACCTTAATTTTCTGTATCGAAAGACCACTCGTTCGCTCAAGGCAATTCCAAGAATTATTCCGGCAACTCGTTCCCGTTCGAATTAGTTCAACCGAAGGGGCTCGGCGACACAACACATGGTGGAGAAGACGAAAGTGAAAGACTTTGTTAATGTTCTGCAGATAATTTACGACTGCCTTTATTTTTTTAAAATTGACCTATTTCTGTTATTTGACGAGCACGGTACCACCACCACCCCCCACTGAGCTGCAGCCCGAGCAAGCAAGGGCGCACTCCAGTGGCATACATATGCTGCGTCAAACTGTGTGCGATCCATTTTGTTAAAACATAATCATAATAAAAAATCACAACAAATTATTTAAAAACATTAAGGCATCTCCTCATTACGGCATTATTCAAATAGTTTATTATGCCGCTTTGAGGAGATTTACAAGTTCAATTTTAACAAGAAACAGTTTATTTGCAAACAATAAGAACTTTTTTTTTTCATTTGTGATTACAGATTTAATCAATGAGGGGTCAGAACGCGGCACTGTCGTCCTGCCCAGGTTCGGCGAATTTCTTAAAAATCTGTGTTTTTAACTTTCACATTCTTGATAAAATCCACCAGGAATGGAGAATGTCTATGCAGTAAAATTTGTTATTGAATGTTAAAAACTAGAGAATGTGAAATAAAATGCAAACATCAATAGATAAACAATTCAAAACAAAAATGAAAGGGAGTTCGCAATACGGTATTTTACCTAGCCGAACTCAGACGCATTGTCGAACTTCCTGGGTGGTCCCAGCCCTGAGGAATGCGCCAGTGGCGGGGAGTGAAATAGACGATCGACCAATAAGTTCAAACACATCTGGTACAATCTATATGTAATATCATAAGAGTTATAATTAGTTATTTTGTAAACTTAAATGTACAAATAACTAAAATAAAACAAATAAAACAAAAAACAAAACCCCACCTCCCAGATACACTCTTCTTAAGGGATTCTCCGGATGACTTGTGCAATAGTTCACTGGGAAGATTGTCGGAAGCAAGAAGTCGCTTTGCACTGCTCTGGGGGAACTGCCCTGGTTTCGTGGCTACGGTCTGTTCTGGATATAATTTGTTTTTGTGTTTCTTGTTTGTTTATTCATAGGTTTGTTGGTGCACTCCCTCATTCCATCTTTAATTACTCCGGTTATCGAGAGAATGAGCCGCTAAGGGCTATTTTCTGTCATCGTCAGTATCTGTACTAACCAATTCGATGTGCATTTGTGACTAACCTCCTTCCATGCGAAAGCTGTGTAGGGACACTTGAGGGTTTAGAGTCCTTTCAAAAATAAAGATTCGTTTAATTTAAAAATTAGAGTCCTTGACGTTCACCTTGAAGGAGTAACCATAAGTTACTTATACCGGGGTGGGAAAGTTGTGGGTAACCTCAACTGGTCTTCAAGCTGTAACATCACTTCTACAAAAGTCAAGCCCCTAAAAAACACGAAAAAACAATGAAACCTGTGAAAAATTACATTTTATGTATAGGAAGATCTGCCGAAAGATCCGTATGGTACCAAAAAATATCTACAATTCGCAGTACTCATTTTGATACAATAATAAACCTTTTTGTAGCAATGTATGCATAAATTTCATTATTTGTAGATCATAAACCGTTTTGGACAAAAAAAATCGAATACTACTATATAAGTCATGGATTACTGAAAAAGTTGAGCTTTTTTTTTCAAACACTAAATAGACGTCTGTCGACGTCGACACACATAAACGAACTGCACGCGACCTATGAAAAATGTGTTCGTAGATGCTTGTAGACTATCTAAACTTGGGTCTGCTATTTTAACATAACGGCATGATGTGAGTAATTAAGTGACTATACTTTTTCGATATCCATATGGCACCTTCATCATGAATGGATTAATGTTATATTAGGATCATTCATACATTTATTAATTTCCAATTGTTCAAGTAAATTTAATCAAAGACCCTTTCTTTCTGTATATAAGAATTTAGGCTGGTTGTTGTTAAGCAGGATGTGATTATTCACTAAGAGATGTTCTGCGAATTTTGAAAAAGTGCTTTTATTATTATAACATTGTATGTTTTTTAAATCTAGTTGAGAAAGCCCTCCCTCCCTGTCTAATATAGGTAGCGTTACATTTGGTATGGTCACATTTTAATTCATATATGCCACTATTATTAAGTTTAGGATTTCTACTTTTTGAGTTTTTAAGGCATGTTCCTATATTATTATTGGTTCTTAAAGCTATGTTTTAACCATGTTTTTTTTATTACTTTTGCTATTTTGCACACATGAGACCCTGAAGGAAATAATTTCCCTCAAGGTCTATATCATCTTTGGGGATGCTGTGTGGAGGGTCTTTTACAGGATAGGAAGGAGTGAACTTGGGTCTTGAAGAGACCCATGTTGTAGGATGGAGGAAACACAGAGGCCGGCAGTTCATTTCACAGCCGAGCTCTTGAACACGGAATGAGTCGTAAAAGCGACCCATTCTCATGTGATAAATGTCGACTGTGTGCAAATATTGGGAACGCATTTGGCGTGTTTCTCGACTATGCACCGGTGCCGAAGAGATCAATGACGCTAGTTCCTCAGAGCATCTTCCATTAAAATACCGGTAAAACAAGGACAGCATTCCCACCTGACGTCTGTGCTCCAAAGATCGCAGCCCGTTTGTTAAGATAGGCGAATCTATCATATGGACCGCTCGTTTCTGGTTTTTTTTCATATATTTTGGGACTCCCGACCAGAGGTGGCTGCCAAATTATACAGTGCACTTGCAATTTGTACAGGGTCAGCAGTTGAATACTATTAAAGTATCTGCGGGCTCTGTACAATACAACCAGCTTCTGAGAGGCTAACTTTGCTCTGGCTTCGATGGAGCTGGTCACTTAAGGTTACACCAAGCATATCAAAGGAGGGCTTGTTGGGAAGTTTGCTTCCGTTAAAGGAGACTAGATTGTCATTCCAATCATATTATGCACCAAAGGCATCACTGGTAGGTACTTATATTACTTTGAAATTTTCCTTCGGGGATGGCAAGGATTTCATAATGAATACTGGGCTTTTGGTGATTACAGGATTTCTTGATGTTTTAATTCTGTGTTAAATAATAAACAGTTTTATGTTAAGGAATAAATTTATTTGAAGACATTGTATTTACACGGGCAGCTCAATATTTAAGAATCTCTATCAAATAAAGATTCCAAGTGAACAGAAGATTGATTCACCCAATATCTTAAATAGGTTATATAATTGTTGGCGCTTGTATGTTTCACCCCCCGCCACGAGAGTTGGGTCTCAAACAAACGTTAAAGCACCAGATATTTAATATTTTGATAGAGGACGCAACATCCAGTTCAATTTTCACGGCAGGGAATGAAACAAACAAGTATCAATTTTTTTTTTTACACGTTACATCATATTTGGTTAAATCTAGTGCGTACAATATTTAGAATTTTATAATATTGTTACACATATAGGTTGGTTGAGAAACTTGCCATCTTACTTTATTTTCACAACAGCTCCAAATGATATTCATTATTTATAAAAATATGATCTATTCCAATTTACAAAAGTAAAGCGTACCGACAGTAGCTTTGGGCAGTAGAAAACTTCTCTAAAAGCAAGTATACATTTTTTTCATATCGCAGGTTTGTAAGAAGAGTGGTGACATAACTCAAAAAGTTAATTTTCAAAAAGTTAAAAAAGTGAATTTTTTTGTCGAGAAAATTGATCATTATCAGTTAGTGTAGAAAAAAAAAGCATTTTTATTTCAAACTTAAACGAATGTAGCTTGGAATTCTAATAATACTATGTTTATTTATATTTCTCACCAATTTAAAAGGGTTAAAAAAGGTTTTGACGTTGTTCTTCGTAAACATTTTAGATATGTAACACTAACGCAATTAAAAATGTTACATTATTCTAGCAAAAATGTTTATGAAAAATTGGTCCAACTCTGTGAAATGTGACATTCGCACTGAAAATCGACGTGCGTCCACTTCCGCCGTATCGTGATACGTCCGTATTACCGAAAACTGTTGGAGATAATCTCAAATAATAATAGTGACACTACAGTCCTCTAGCAGTGAGTAAGAATGGTACTGCCAGTCTGCCCGATAAAAGATTATTGCCTTTATAATTCATTTTTTTCAGATCATTTTTGGTGTCATTCTTCTTGCAAACCGACAATATATGGATATAAAACTACAGAAATTAAAAAAAAAAAAACTGATTGATTTGCAATTTGAACTACGCAGCAGTTTTAACAATAAAATGATGTCAAGAAATACGTATATGTTAATATAACTTACTCAAATTGGACAACATTACAAGAGACGCTTTTCAGTTTTGTTACGCGTGCATTTTAAAAGCCCGTATTTTAAGGTATGACAGACCAGCGTCAATTCAATGCAAAGGAAGTGACATTTGAGAAACTTATAAACTAATATGTTCATTTCAGCTTATTAATGAAATTTCATTTTTGGACTAGTCATCTACCAAAATAAGTAAACTAAACCGATGATTATTATTATTAACTTAGTGTGCATTAATCAAATGCCTTTTTATTGTCAGGTTATTGACTTGATTAATTGTATTTTATTGCGGAATAATTATCACAAACCAAGTCATGGTAGAATTTAATCAAAAGAAACAAGTCATTTTGATTAACTCAAATTTTCTTTCCTTTTTAAGATGTCTTTGATCATAAAATGATCGTTTTAAATTCATTAATTATGTGCGGTTTTCCCGTGTGTACATTACTAAAATAAAAATTAATACAGAACATGTTTAAAGCAAATATTATACAAGATTTTTTTTTACGTTGTTGAGGTGTTCAAACCTTTATAATGTGCCAATTTCGTGAACTGCATTACTTCCTTTTTTTTAGATATTTACCGCATATCTTTGTATGTTGTATTATCACCAAATTAAAAAATAACTGGGAATAATGAATTATCTTGTAATAATAATTGTAATGTACCTGGTAACAATTCAACATCAGATTTATTCTGTTCAAAGATTTATTTTGCGAGATTGAAGGTTTTAAGGCTAGGGACAAGAAAAATCTTTTTTTTATTATTCAAATATCTTTTTTATGCTGTTACAATATATAAATTGTTAATTTACTATATAAATTAGTTTTTTTTTAAACAGACTACAGAGAAACGTCATTTTGAAAGAGTAAAAATTAAAAATGATTTATTTTAAATAAAATAGTAAATAATTTATTCACATTCCTTTCATTTTGGGGGTTAGTTTTAATCATTTAAATTATTCTACTTAAAATTATAATGAAATAATTAAAAAAATAAAAAAAAAACAGCCAAGTTACTTGTATTATATCACAGCCCAATGAAATACATCCACCGGACGTAGCTTATTGATATAGAATTCACTAGTCGGCTCACGGCTCTATTTGGGACACTTGAAATAAAATAATGATACGTAATAACAAGGCCGGAGGTGATCAATAGTTGAGACACTTGGCTTGCAGTCAGGCGTGAATGGGCGCAAATCTCACAAAGACAAGTTCCATTTTCGTAATCAGATTCATATAGAAAGGTATTTTTTCATACCACACGGGCCCATCGAGTGTACTCTATATCAATGGGGTGGCTACATAACATTTCCATTTTGAAAACATAACAAATTTTTTATTTAAAATCTTAATTGTTTTTATTTTTAGGTGGTTGGATTCCGGTAATGATTTTAAGGTGGTTGGATTCCGTTAATGATTTTTAGGTGGTTGGATTCCGGTAATGATTTTTAACAGTTCAAAATATCAGACATTTCTTATTTAGTCATTTTGGTATTTCAGACCATTCAAGTGACAAATACGTGGAGATTTATTGTTGTCTTCATGCAAGAGTCGGACCAGGCGGAACGTGCGTTTCTAGTAGGAAGATTGCGACACGGGAAAGAGAAATGAACAGAGGAAGGATGGAAGAATTCCAGACGACATTCACAATTACCATAAATTAAAATAAACAAATTCGTAGAGGCATAATAAATAATATGAACCATCGTATGTCCTATATGAATTTAGATGATTATTTTGTTTTACATTTAGGCCAAACACTGAATAAATAACAATACACAGAAAAAATATCACTATGCTCCAACGCTACCAATTTTCACTGAACTAATAACACTATTAAAACATGAGTGTTCCATTAGTAATAATATATAACCTAGGTGAAATTACTCTATGTACAGACTTCTTGATCCAACCCAAAAATACATTATTAATTTAAAATAAACAAACATTGTATACACAATTGGTTTTCAGTTCATATATTGGCATCGATTGTTGTTTGACGAACCGAAATAACTTAACGACTCTCGTAAGAGACATCCATTCAACTGACGGTGACGATTACTTTTACATTTTTAGAGCTCAGTCGTTAAGAAATTATCAGTCGGGAGGACATTATAGAATTTTTTGGAATCTTCCAAATCAAAAACATGCATCAGGTCACTAGTATAACAAATATCTATCGGAAACAAATACACAATATTACATACAACTCACTCGCTAATAAAACAATTCTTTCACAAGTGAAATTCTTTAAGGTTTTCAAGCCGACTTATAAGTTGTTAGTCTTTTCAAGAAACCGACATTATATTAAAGAATAGTCCCTGCTTTTTGCGACGGTTGAAGTTTGCCGATTCACTCTTGAGATCTAATAAATCAAATAAATTAAAACATTTAGTGGGTGATTTATTGACAAGTGGCGGGGCGGAGCCATGAACTTCTGTCAATAGTAAGTTTAATAGATACCATTATTGTTACAAAGTGAGCAGGAGTGAAATGAGTGATATAGCTTATTAATACGTGATAAACAATAAAATAATGGTCCTTAACCAATATTGGCAAAAAGCGGGGAGAATAAGTGTGCTTCCTTCTTTACATATAAAAATATCGCAATAAGATATGTCATATTTCGTAAATAAAAAAATTAAAATAAAGAATAAGATTCTTATGGTACAAGGGGATCATCGGTGGCGACGACGCAGTCATAGATTACTTAGAGTTCTATCAACATCGAAATACTTGATCAATATAAAGTACTTTATGAATACAAGGAATTTTTCTACATTCTTTACTGGAGAATGTACCCATTTGGATCGGGGAATCTAACACCTTCCAAGGAATCTTCATCCTTGGATTCTGTGCCGTTTGACTCTTCACTTGATCGCTAACACCTCGAAGGACTCTTCGTCCACTTTCTCTGCGTCGGAAGAAAGCGCTTCCCTCAGGGCTTCTACGCAGTTCTTAGGTATAAGCGTACCTGAAAATACACAAAAACTTTAGTCTCCGATACATGTAAGATATTACAGCGAAACTGTCTTATAAGGTTTGCCAAGGGACCAGAAGAAAAATCTTCTTGTGAGAGAAAACCTTGTTATGTGGGACAAATTGGGCAAATTCAAGGAATCGAAAAAATCATATTTCTTAAACATGAAAACTTCTTAAGCGGGAAATTCTTAAACGAGTTTCGCTGTATATTTAAACAATCTTTGCAGAGGGCGGCCGTGGAGGTTATATGAATGAGCAAGCATTGTTGAAAAAAAATCGAAAGGATTTCTCTATTGAATCTATCCTCACTGCCGTAAAATACATCTATTTCAGAAGCAATTCTATTTCTCACATATTCCGCTACAATCTGGGGGGGAATGGAAGAATAAAATATATTGTAAGAAGACCAGAAGACTTCTTTGAATGTCGTAAAAAATAATGATTAAAATAATGTTTGTGTTTTATGCTCACCGACAATCTTGAGTCCCTCGGTGGTCTTAAGCCGAATGACCTGCATCTTGTTGAGGGATGACCGAGAGCTGAGCACGTGCTCCACGCGCGCCCACACTGACAGCACAGAGCCGGAAAGGACATGGTAACTTCTGCGTCTCAACCCGACCTACCAAATAAATAAAACAATCAACAGCTAGAAGAACACGATCCCTAGAAATGAGGCAATGACAAGCAACTCATAATGCTTTAAAATCAAATAACAAAACAAATGTTGTTATTTTTTACATTAACTCCACTGAGGGAAATAACTTCTGTCAGGGCCTATGTCATCTTTGAGGATGCTCTGTGTGGAGTCTTTTTAAGGGAAGGAAGGAAAATAAGTTCTAAGAAGGAACAAGGTATGAGGGGTGGGTAGGAATCTAGGGGTCAGTATGTCCAGTAGTGACGGACGTATGAATCCTTCCCTCCGACTGCGGTTCAAGGCAATGGGTCGAGAGAATCCGGCTGGAGAGGTCAAGGTCTCCCTAAACCTGCCTAACGCGATGCAGAAGCCGCCAAGACCTGGACAGGGCAGCGGTACCCATATCCGCCTCCTAAATTAAGATTATAGAGTTCCGCGATTATTTTATATTTCACGGTGAGGGCATTTTCATGCATAACGAAATATGAATTCTTTCTTCAAATATAATGTAAATGATCTGTCACATGTCCAAATCTAATGTAAACCAAAAAAAGGACACAGTAAGGAAAGAATGTCTGGTTGCACCAGTTACGGTTCAACTTCGATAGCGTTATAGTTGGTTTGCACAATAATATCCATCCTAATAAAAACCTACCCAATTGTAATTCCATACCTAGTCCATCAACTGTACCCGCAACACTGCCCCGCTGTGATTTCATTAAGTACACATGAATCCGCAACCCGCAACGCAATATTCGTATTGTGTTTTATAACCGCCGCGATCTATCACAGATTAAAATTGTCTATGTTTTATGTTGAACTATTATTGATGATTTATTGAAATAAGGATTAGGGCTAAGTCCTTGGATCCCACCTTGACCCTTCCTTTTTTTACCCCGCATATTTGAGTAAGTCAATTTTATTATTTAAGTTGTGATAACGAAATTTTATGAACCAGCGCACCCATGTTGACAAAAAAAAGTCTGAAATGACACATCACTCGCTGCTCAGAAGGCTGTTACTCAAAATTGGACAATAAGGAGTGGTCAACTAAAGGGAAGGCCAATGTCTAAGACTGTGGTGAACTGGTTATGTAGAAATAATGCCAGATGTTCAGAAAGGACATCGTAACCAAATGGGTGCCCCAGTAGAAGCAGCCTAGAGGGACGTCACGAAGAGGTGGACCGACCGCAAGGAAGAGGATTGATTGGAGCAAAGCCAGTGGAGAGCATTAGAAGCACAAAGTGTTGTCAAGCACGTGACTACCATATAGAAGTAAATAATAACCTCGCAGTCCTGCCCCATGGCTACATTCCTGCAATTAGCCCTCCAGTAGGCGTGCGAGCAGGTGGCGACGCTGGCCACGTGCTGTGAGGTCCACGGCTGCTCCGCCTCCGTGGAGGAAGCCTTCTTGTACTTCTTTTCCATTTCAGCCAGAGACTCGGTGCGCACCTGGAGACCGGTGTTGGGCCTGGAATTTCATAATGAACAAATAAATAATTGAATTAATATATTTTGTTTACATCACTGTCTAATATATAAAAATCAACATGTTTCGGAAGCAAAGCTTCCCTCATCAGGATACACAATATACTAAAATGGCTTTGAATATCTATTAAAAAATAATAAAGATTTGGAGATTGTGCTTTCAAAATATCAAGTCCTGAAGCTTGGAATAGACTACCATATAAACTCACAACAGAATTCAGAGTAAAACTCGGCACTCTCTGAAAGTCATACCCATAAATAGAGAATAAAACATATTACTTTCATAGTAGTACTTCATTTAATTATGTAGCATCTACAGTCTGACAATTAAAAGTAGACAAAAATTGAGGGTGCTGCAATCGTTTAAAACATTGACACAGCTCATGGGAAAATTAAAGTAAGTTAAAAAAGGCACAATGGTCTAAATGCATATTTTTTACTTTAACCCTTTGAGGTACAAGATTTGAAACAAAAAAATGCTTGTGTTTTTTTTTATTTTTTTATATGAATACCTCACAAGAGTCCCAACTGCTCCCAACCGTCTGGAGCCAGTGAGACTATGGCGTTCCCAATTGGGGAATGTTGTGAGGCTGAAGGTGATGGGGAGGGGAAGGAGAAGGGGAAGAGGAAGGTGGGGAATACCTGGCTATTCAGATCTGGTCACCAAACACGGCTAAAAGCCATTTCAAGCAACGTTTCAATTCTGAATGGTGGTCTTTCACCAGGGCGATACTGAGAGTATCTTCCACTCTGGAACATGTGCAAATATACTACATATTATTTTAAATGAATTAATTGTGGAACAGCACAAATTAATTAAATAAAATTTACTTGCGCACGCCGGGATTTGAACCCGCGACCTTCGGATTCGTAGTCGAGAGCCTTACCCCTCGACAATGGAGGCCGTCAAATGTTGCACAGAATTTCGAAAACTTCGAAAAGTAAGTATGTACCATCTATTGGCCGATATAGTAAGCCGTTGGGGTGGGCGGGACATAATTTAAACCGCTGTGTTTCAAATGTCTTTAATTTTTCGAAGTGGTATAAATTACATCCCACCATGCAGCAAAAGATAAAAAAAAGGTGGGTTATTTTTGATACCACTATGCTTCAAGGGGTTTTAACCAAATGGTCTTCAGAAATTAGTGGTACTTTTCGAAAGGAGATGATTCTAGATCATATTCTCAGACAATTTCATATAAATTTTTTATTATTATTTAACGCTTTGCGGAGAAGAAAATTACATGGAAATGAGATTTTTTTGTATTTCTGAAATGAACATATCAAAATACCCATTTATTAAATGTTAAATCTAATTCACAGATCAAAACTATAAATTTAAAAAAAAAACTTATTATAATCGAGATATATTGTTTTGGATTGTTTCCAAAATTAACTGCAAAAACTATAAGGGAAAAAATTTTAATGTGTCAATGACATTACAAACTTACAGACACGTTATAGAAAAGACCTACTGCTAGAAGGTTGACTTTTTTATACTCATGTGTTACGTTCTGCATGTAACGCTACGTTCGCTATCTCACCTTCTCTAATGACGTTTAAAATTTACAGGAAACAATGTAATAATATTTATTTCCATCGTGTTCGTAATGTCATTGATTTTTTCCCAATTACAATGAAACTCGCTTAAGAAGTTTTCACGCTTAAGACGAATAATGCATCCGCTCGGCTTTCTGCTTTCAGAATTCAATTGGCAGTCGTGCGTCTATTTCTAACATAACAGGGCGCGTGAGGCGGGTGTAGCGGGGCGGGACAGCGGGGGGGAGGGGGGGGGCTCCCGACCTACACTCTCATAGCGATTAGTAACGTGGCAGTTAGCAACATCTCCGTGGTGCAGGCGGTCGTCATGTCATTGTAAAAAGGTGGGTGAAACAGAAAATGTTTCACGCGACAATATAAGTTAGCTCCCATTCCAAAAAGTATTATTGATATTGTTTAAATTATCTAAGCATCATATTTTAAGTTGAATACAAGTCTATTCTAAAAGCATACTTATTTGACTTATTGAGGAACTTTCACCAAAACAAAATATTGGAATTACTAACCAATCCACGTCCAATAAACAAAAACAAACACTCATCATTTGGACAAAGATTTTATACTTCTATTAATAAATACTATCAGGTTGTACTACATGTTTAAACCTCAATTGCCGAAAAAAAAAAAGATGGGAAAAAAATCGAAATTTCTCAGATCGTAGTTCTCTTTTTATAAACGGTGTCCGAAAACTAGGTTACAAGCGGAGAACTAGTGAATCTACATCACACCTGGAGGCGATTTTGTGGTATAACTTATCTTTTTGATTTGAGCTTTCGTTTTCGAGTAAATCAAGCCCCAGGTTAAAATTTTTCAAGTCAAATTTGCTTTCTGCTTGTTTTAAAAGTTCGGCGGTGACTCCATCACAAATGAAATCTACTGGCGAGATTACACCTGAAAATGTCCCTTTTGCCGAAAATCATAAAATTTCCAACATTGTTGTTGTTATTATTGACTTTTACAGCAAACTCTGCATCCCATTAGAAGGTTTTCGGCAGTAATAGCATGACCTCATGTGACAGTTTAATACTAAATCAAAGTATGGCAATAAGGAACTCCAGTGAAAAATATAATGGTTTTAAAAATATATATTCGTATAGATCAGCAAATGCCCATTCTGAATATATAACTTTCATTGTATATATGTAATTAAACGTAGATTTTATAAATCGTTATATAAAAGTGAATTAAAAACTGTACCATCAAAACACCATGTTCTGTTGGTACCACTGCTTCTGAAGTCACACATGCCGTTTTTGAGCCCAACTGTAACCAGATAAGATGTTTTTCAGCTGTTGGCACTTTGTTGATTATTTCTTCAGTTATTCTGGAAGTGGGGGATTTCTAATGATAACCTATTATTTCTTAGAATGCATAATATATTTATTTTTATTTCAAGCCATTGAAGTTACACCAATATTTCAAACCTATTCAATTTATCCAACACATTCAAGTTAATATCTGTCTACTGCTGTCACGGACTGTTGAAGTCCGCAGATGCGCAATGCGCATGCATCTGTTTTCTGCGCATGCGCAGAAAAATTAAAGAGGCTGTTATTAACGCAAGCGATTCTGATTTTAAGCTAGTTCTTAAAAAGTGAGCTATGGACTTTCTTTGAACGCTCATAAATTGTTAATTAGTTGCGGATATGAATGTATTTTTACACTTTGGTACAATTCACCTACATTAGTAACGAGACGCTGATATTCTACAATGTTTCCTTCAATTAAAAGCAGTTAAATTTGAGTATAAAGTTCTTGAAGTTTTGTATGAAATTCATACAATATCGATTACTGCCTATTGAACCGCTAATCCGACTGGCTCGTGTGGCGTCACACCGAACAAGCCATAGATTTCGTGCGTTTTGGTGGGCTTTAAAAAATTGAAACTTTAACAATTATTTTAACCATGAAAACGAACTTCAAAAAAAAAATTAAAAAACAGAAAATTAAGTTAGGATGTCAACAAAAATAAATAAAAAAAATTGACCGGAGTTCCTTATTACCGTAACCTTTGCTTGGCAATTTGTGAGCTCTACAACATGTCTATTGTTTGTAATGTGTAGAATAAATTTCAAAGACAAATTGAGAAGCTGGGTGCAATGTAATGAAAAAATTTAGTTCTACTTTATTAAATGTCCACATTTTATTACCAAGCTAGATGTACATATTTATTTTTGCTGTCGTGCAAAATTGAATCTTCTGTCTTTTCATTTTGGCAGTTAGTCAATACCAATTACTTATTAATTGTTTTTGTGTTTAATTAGTAGAACTCCATTTAATTCATATTTTTTAAATTGAATGTAATCAAATTTAATAATGTTATTATTAAGTTCTCCAAGTATTTTAGTTTTTATTATTGCAACAGCGGTTTCAATGTTCGAAGCCATTTTCAAACTGTGCTTAGGCCAAGTTGAGACGACTTATTTATCTGAATCTATTTACCCCCACCCAATTTCATTCATGACTTTCGGTACATAAAAGGAGCTCACAAACAGGTGAAACCAATTTACTGAGAAAATAATTTTAATAATAGATTCTCTATTCTGTGAGGTACTTGAAATTTGTTTTCCTCGCATTAAATGGCTCTTAATTGTTTTATAATGATGTGAATGCTATTTACTTATTTAAATGTGTTATATTGTTTAGGTCTTGTGAAGATACTGAGAAGTGGGGCATACATGTGTGCCGAAACAGCTGTTACAATAATAAAAAAACAGGGCACAAGTTAATCAAGTCACTGTGAGACACTTGTCGGAAGTTCTTAATTCATTCCTCAATGCCGGCAGCGATTCCGTTTGTGTTACTCCCAGCGCAGCCAAGCCATCAGTTTCACTAGTCGGGTGGGAAATTCCGAAGTAATCCGTATTCGGTAGGGTGCATCTTTGTTTGGCTCGTAATATTGTTTTGAAAAACTAACATTATTTACTACATTGAGGTGCATATACATTCTTCGTATTATTTATTATCTAGTTGAGTAACATTGTTATTTTCGTGTTTATTTTATAAAATCTTATTTCCAAAACAAGCGCAATTTGCAATGCAAAAAAAATCTCCCGTTTTTCATTTATTTATAATCAAATTTTTTTGATGAATTAAATGAAGAGATTCACTACTGCGAATGAATCTGCCCATGTCTACTAAGTATTATAATTTGGAAAAGTCAAAGAAGTTTCCCGTATTTCCAAAGAACAAGATGAGGATAAAAATGAAGTAGTATCTTGTACCTGTATATCTGATACATCTGGTCCTTCTTGGACACCTTCTCGCCGGCCTTGTGGGGCACCTCCAGCGCCACGGCGAGCATGGCGGTCTGTTTGCCGTTGCGCACCTGGTGCGAGAGATAGAACCCTTCGCGGGCACCTGTCAGGCTCGACCACTTGTCCAAAGCATCCTGCCAGCTCATGCCGCGCTGAAATTAAAACAGATTCATTTGGTCAAACACAGCAAAACTTCAGGTTTACATTTCCACTATTTCAAAACCCAAAACTAGACTACCTGATAAACCTTTTTCTGCAAAGTCAACATTATATTATAATATAACCATAATTAGGCAGTCATAATCGGCTTAAAATGACAAACAAACCCTTGCCGCCCGCCGACGTAATTAATCCACTGTTATAATTACTTCAGCAATGACATACAATGGAATAATGGTGTGTAGCCAGTGTTGGTTAATTAACCGACCATCTTTTCATTGCAAGGGTAAGCATAGAGGATGGAATGCCACATAACTCTATCTTAGCAAGAGCACTCCTCACTTCATCCACATTCATACCTTCTGAATGAATTTGAGTACATTTTATTCAATTTACTGTGCCAATTTACTGGGGCATTCTCGACTTATTCTTCTATCCACTTGCATGTCACATATTCCCAACACTCCATTCTCCATTAATTCGATCTACACACATGTATAAACCATCTAAGAGTCCCTTTAATCTGCTTTATTTAGCTTCTTGTGTTCTTTTAAGCCCTCGTGGGTCGGTATGAAATCAACATCACCCACATACCGCAAGAATGCGAGCAATGGAAATACGTTACACCGCTCCCGCGTTGCACAGACCCATGTACAGGAGCCAATAAAAATATATGGAATGGAGCGTTCTCAGTATTTCTCACATTCTTACTACACCCGGTTTATAATGATTCCTTACCAACCCATTCCTTGCCAGAAGCATATGATTTTACACACATAGGTATGCCTCAAACTTCTATGCAGTTTTGTAGTTCCACACAAAGATAACAATCGTAATAATTATATTAAGGAATTGAAAGAAGATTGAATTTTTTGTCCATGAACCATTTCAAAAGAAAGTATTATAAGTATAAATACCTCTACATGAACAAGATGCAGCTCCGTGGGTGCCACGCCGGTAGCGTGTTTGCGCATGAAGCGGACCCGCTTGACCCTCGTGACACTCTCCCCGTGTGCGCCCAGATCCAGGATGCCGAGGTCGAAACGACCCGACCTGCGAGCCGACGCGATGATAGCGTGCAGCGTGTCCGTAAAGTACTTAAACAGCCGGTTCTGGAGTTCTACGGGCATGCCGAGGATGCGATTGAGGAATTTGGACATGTTGTTGTAGTCCTGGAAGAAAAAAAGAAAATGTTAATGGTACACATTGATAGAATTTAATATTGAAAAATAATTTAAGTTCAAGCATTTGTAGGAATCTGGCCAAAAATAGTAAAAACTGAAAACATTTAAGGGAGACCTATGTCCAAAGGTGGACGCAAGAAGACTTATAGTTATGGTTTGCGCACTTGAAGTGAAATAACACAAAATGCGCTATATAAATGCTTTGTTATTATTATTTGCACATACTCATCTGTATTCATTCACAGTTAAACATTCACTGCCACAGGCCCCTAACCACCACAGCCCACACATACATGGAGAAACTCCTTTCAATTGAAGTAAAACAAAACCAATACTATTGCACCGCACGCGATCACACCAATGAGGTCCATCAAAATAACAGAAAGGAGACACTGTATGCAGAAGAAATCACCCAATACAAGGAATATCCTGAGAAACAAGAGTTTAACCATCTGGGAATAATACGTGCGCGCATCAGGTTAGTGCAGGAAGAACCCCCACCCCAAGAGAATGCGACAACTCATGACCGCAAGAGATCCACGCCCGGAAAGAAGCGGCATTTCTTCGTTGGGCTCGGACCGACCAATACATATCTGACAAGGGCAGTCGGTCGTCGGCAATAATGCTACGTTGGTCCGAGCCCGCGAGATCATTAAGTTCCATTCTCGTTAAAGCTGGGCCCGATACTAAACGCGTCAACAAAGGCTAGTAGTTTAGCCCTCATCTTTTGTTGCACCCCGACACACAAGTTTTAGAGCTTAGACGCCTGGTGCACAAATCGAATCTGAGAGGGAACACCCCCACACAGATCACAAATTCAACATCTCCTTACTGGACACGCACAAACCTAAGACGAGACCTCGGGGTCGTCGCCAGCTGACTATAAACAGAGACAGAACTGATCTTCGGTTTTAGGAGCCACTCAAGCTCCCGCGAAACTACCTGACCTAACTCACCAAACTCTGGCTAACCTACCACGCCTGGAAGGAAACCCAGACCCACTTACCTTTACCAACAACTTCATCACCAGCCGCCGGAGCACCGATCCACGCCGTCCACACCGCCCCCTGTAAGACCCCCTTCTGATTTGTAAGAAACCATTCCCGTGAACTTACTATCTTCAACCAAGTAAACATTTAGATTAACAACCCTTAGATTCTAGTTAGATATGTCTATGCGATAAGTAGCAATGTACATTGTACTCTCAGGTCCCACATGAAAGTTCATTATTAATATCTATAACAACTATTAAATCCCAACACTCTGTACTGGGAATTGTCCCACCAACACGTCAATTAAGAAAATATAACATCTTTTATGGTATCAAACATCACACAGGAAGTACCGGACTCATGCGCCAGGGGTGTCTCCGGGTCTCCATTCGACAAACTAGCCGCTCACAAAGTGACACATGACTCAGGTCAAAGGTCCCAGTCGCGGGGTGACTTAGTCCTCCCGAGCTCTGGAGAGACTGGAAGCGTGTGGAATATCATTAAAGACGCAACTACAATACAATGTCCCATTATCTTATTGTAAACATTATGAAGAAGAAAAACAAAGAGATGGGAGAAAGCAAGTAGAACGAAGCAAGTTAAATTGCTCGACGGTTCAACATCCAAGCTAGCCTGACAACGGCTCAACATGGATAGACTCACTGAAGGAGCTAGTAGGACCATTAAGAGAACGCTACCACTCAGGAGACAAGTGTATCTGTTGAGACTGGAAAGTACCAATAACAAAATGTGAAGAAACACCCATTTATCTATGTTGCCAATGTTCCACCTTCATGGGAAAATAGCTCAGCGACGTTGTGTAATCAAGAGATCAACAGATTCCCGATGACAACCTTCATATATTTCACTATAGGGTTACTAAGCTATCTCATACTTCATGATGGTCTTTATGGTAGAATCCGGGGGACTGCTGGTACACTTATTATCTGTTTGACTATACCTTATCAAGAGACAATACTCCTGGCATGGCCTCGCTGTTGACGATGATGCCCACTCCCACGAGGGCGCTGGCCACGTCCTGGAAAAAGTCTCCCTTGTAGTCCTGGGGCGGGGGCACCAGGGGCGCCTCATACTTCATGATGGTCTTCATGGTGGCCTCCAAGGCGCTGCGACCGTACTTATTATCTGAGGAAGAAAGAGAATCGGAAATATTAGAAGAGTTCAAGAGGTTCTTTTGGCTGAATCAACCAAGAAATAGCAGCTATTAAACATTTAAATACATCCCATTTTGAGTATGGTCTTGTTCGGGGGGAAGGAATAACCAAAGTGAGAATCAACTATCTCCTTTGCTCTTCAACTGTTAGACATGCTATGTTGTTATACTTTTATTGAGCCAATTTACACTTTCATTTCGGAAAACACTTCAAACAACCTCGCAGTGTGCAGACGCTTACCATAACATAGAATCTTAAATCATATATGCTAAAAATGACCCAATGAACAATAAGGAACTCCAGCGAAAACTATTATGACTTAAAAAATTCACATAGATCAGCAAACGCTGATTCTGAATATATAAGTTATATCATTGTATATACACATAGAATTCATGAATGGTTATTTAAAAGTGAATAAAAAAAACCATCTCATAAAAACACCCTGTCCACATATATTCTGGTTTTGTATTTGTATGGACATTTTTATTTGTCAATTTTGTTGTCATTCAAATATGCATTTTTTTAGTTTTGGTGAAATTTTAAATTAATTTGGGTGACTTCAAGTTCTAAAATTGTTCACATAAAAAACTATTATCAACAAAAGAAATAAGAATATTCATAGTCAAATCAATTGTCAATACGGAAATTATGATAATGTTAATGTTAAATACTATTATTATTCTTCGAGTTAAAATTTCTATGAATATAATATAAAATGTACACTAAAGCTCATCCTGGTTTTGACATTTGACATTCTAACCTCAAAACTGACCGGCTTAAGATTAGAAGCATTTTTGCGGGCTTTAAAAATTGAAACTTTGATAATTACTTAATTAATTATGAAAACAAAAATTTTAAAAAATACTGGTGTTTAAGTTGATAAAATTGAATGGAGTTCCTTATTAACATTCAACGACACTAGTGGAAAATTAATTAACATAATATACCAATGTTAAACTGAGACAAGTCTCTCGTCTCTGTCGCTCTCCTGTCTCCGTGTGTGAGGGCTCCCAGTGACTCTAGACGCTTGGCCACGGTGGAGGCAAACCTTCTCTCTCCCGCCAGGTCCGATATAAGAAACATGTATTCGGGGGCGTTCACTTGATTGGATCTGTGCGTTCGGCCTGTGGGAGAATAATAATAATAATAGAAACATTAGACATTCAAATCCATGAATAGATGCTATGTATTTAGTTCTGTTAAGGGTAAGGTCTTACCAAACTGTTGCACAGCTCTGTCGGCCGACCAGGGTAACTCTAATGTGATGTGTACCCTTCTTCTTTGATTTCTTGCTCTGAAAATGAACAGGCATATATTATTAGTCAAATGACAATAACAAAAACAGTGAAAACAAACATAAAAAAATTCTAGTCCCTTCTTAACCTTGTCACTAAATGGTATGTTGTTTATAACAATTGTTTATGATTGCCTTTTGGCAAGAAAATATCCCAGTTTCGCGTGTAAAGTGACAGGAATTTAATATATGCGCAGCTCGTTGCCGGAATTCGAGTGCTTAATTACGCGACCTAAAGTTTAATCGTATTTTAATTTCTTTATCTGTTAATGTAAGTTCATGTCCAGTAAATAAATCTACTGCGACCGTGTGGTAAAATAACAACGAACTTAGACAGGGTGGCCACAAAAAAGGGATTTCAAAACTCCCTGATAATTCCAGGTTTTCCAGGGCGGTTTCTACATTTTTCCCTGATATGTTTTATTTGATATAAGGGAATATCGTTAAAAAAATTATTTTTGAAACGCGATTTTCATCTATGCCAGAAAAGGCTGGATTCGTGCATTGCTTAAATGCGCTTGATACAGTAGAACCCCGTTAATTCGAACCACGATAATTCGAACCACGATAATTCGAAAAAATGCGTAATTCGAAATTTTGAACAAAAAAAATACCGGAGAAAATTTTTTCATACAAAATGTGATTAATTAATCAGCACCGATTTTGGAAATTAAACTTCGTTTCAACTTAATTTCAACAAACAACATCGATTTCAGTAGGGGGAAGTGAAAAAACGGGCACTTTAATTTTTATTTCATAAAAAAAATTCATACAAAAATTCACCTGTAGTGATGATATAATGTGCATATTTTTTCATCAGCCCCGACTTAGAAGTTTATTTATGATTAAGTTGAAACTAAGTGTAATTTCCAATATCTATGCCTATTAAAAACGTGGCGGCTTATGGATTATTTACCAAAATGTGTTTTTTAATTCGAAATTCGTTAATTCGTAATTTATTTTTATTAAACTAGGCGGAAATATATCGTATTTTTACCAATGTACATCGCATATCTGAAATAAAAGGGCTGGCCCCGATGATAATTCGCTGCGTAATTCCGATTTACGCAGAAATATGTTATATATTTACAAACATTCTTCGAATATCTGAATTTGAAATGCCGGCGGCAACAGATTTCGGCCGCGGTTTTTCGATTTACACGGAAATGTATCGTATTTTTACCAATGTACATCGCATATCTGAAATAAAAGGGCTGGCCCCGATGATAATTCGCTGCGTAATTCCGATTTACGCAGAAATATGTTATATATTTACAAACATTCTTCGAATATCTGAATTTGAAATGCCGGCGGCAACAGATTTCGGCCGCGGTTTTTCGATTTACACGGAAATGTATCGTATTTTTACCAATGTACATCGCATATCTGAAATAAAAGGGCTGGCCCCGATGATAATTCGCTGCGTAATTCCGATTTACGCAGAAATATGTTATATATTTACAAACATTCTTCGAATATCTGAATTTGAAATGCCGGCGGCAACTGATTTCGGCCGCGGTTTTTCGATTTACACGGAAATGTATCGTATTTTTACGAATTTACTTTGAATATCTAAATTTAAAGGACCGACTGCATCTGAAATCGGCTGCGAAATTTTCGATTTAGGCGTAAATTTACCATATTTTTACGAATATAGTTCGAATACCTAACTGAATTTAAAGGGTCGGCCGCGACAGGATTCAGCGCGAAAATCAATTCTTATTTTTACGAATTTGCATTAACTATCTGAATTTGAAAGGCCGGCTGTGACATATATCGACCGCGAAATTGTGCTAGCTTTTTCTTTACAGATTTCGAACCTACTAGAATAGTATAGGGGATAAACCAAGGCGGGTGGTTATTGACATGTTGCAAGGGCTATTTACGAAAATAATAATAAAAAAAGACTTACCTATCTAGTTTGTCTTTGTCGGCATATCTTTTATTACACACGCCGCTAGTCTAGTAACAGTAATAAAACACAACTTAGGGACTTCACAAATCGCAAAATAACGAATATCGTCTTATTTTTGGAATTCCCTGATATTCTACAAATATTTTGAAATTCCCTGACATTTCCCTGATAATTCCCGGTTCGGTAAAATTCCCTGATAATTCCCGGTTTTCCCGGTTTTCCAGGTCTGTGGCCACCCTGTTAGAATGCCGTACCTACATATTACTGTGGTGTCTTTCTTTAAAAAAATCAGACTTGTCAAAAATACACTACATGTCGTGGGTTAAAGTTTGAGATTACAATGCATTCATCACCGGCATTGGTGAATTCATTCCATCGTGATTTATTATGCCGTCCAAATTTGTTTTGGGTTTTAAATCCGTTTTTATGAAAGTTTTTACACTTTTGATGGTATGAAAAGTCATTCAAATACAATAATACAAGGTGTGTTCAAAAGAAAATGTGAATTTCGAATTTTTTCGAAAAGTATTTATTTATTCATCAATATCCATTTTCTCCCCTTCAAAGTAATCCCCCTCAGATATAATGCACTTAAGCCAGCGCTTCTTCCAATCCTCGAAGCACTTCTGGAATGCGCTTTTCGGAATGGCCATCAGCTTGTTCTTCGATTCTGACTTTATCTCATCAATTGTGGCAAAACGCTTTCTTTTCATTGGTCTCTTCAGTTTCGGGAATAGGAAAAAGTCACAGGGAGCCAAATCTGGTGAATACGGTGTTGTTTTTGGCAAAATAATCACGAACAAGCATTGATGTGTGAGCTGGTGCATTATCGTGGTGCAAAATCCATGATTTGTTTTTCCACAATTCCGATCATTTGAGCCGTATTGCTTCACGTAAATGTTGCATAACTTCCTTGTAGTATTCCTTATTAACCGTACGACCTGTTGGCAAGAACTCATGATGCACTACGCCATTGTAATCGAAGAAAACAGTGAGCAAAACCTTCACATTTGATCGAACTTGGCGTGCCTTTTTCGGTCTTTGCTCTTCTGGCCGCTTCCATTGGGATGATTGGGCCTTGGTTTCGACGTCATAACCATATACGTTTCAACACCAGTTATGACCCTTTTGAGCAAATCTGGATCGTCGTTGACGTCATTCAACAACTCCTGGGCGATACCTAATGCGACGTTGCTTTTGCTCAAAATTTAGCAATTTCGGAACAAACTCTGCTGCCACACGTTTCATGCCCAAAACATCCGAGAAAATTGCATGGCATGAGCCGATTGATATGCCAACATCCTCTGCAACTTCCCTAATAGTGATTTGACGATTTTCCAAAACCATTTTCTTCACTGTTTCGATGTTTTCTTCGTTTGTTGACGTGGTTGCAACTCCAGGATGCTCATCGTCATTAACATCTTCTCGGCCTTCTGTAAAGCGCTTGTACCACTTATAAACACTTTTTTGAGACAAAGTAGACTCGCCGAATGCCACAGTCAACATTTTAAGTGCGTTAGAGTACTTTATTCCATTTGTAACGCAAAATTTAATACATATTCTTTGATCCATTTTTTTCAAAAGTAAAAATCGAAAAACACAAAAACGTGACTAACGTTTCCAGTTGTCAAAAACAAACCACTAATCCAAAATGGCTGATAATGCTAACATATGATAAACATATGTGTATCCAACATAACAACAACAAAAAATCGATAATCGAATGTACACAGCCCGCGAAAATTCGAAATTAACCTTTTCTTTTGAACACACCTCGTATATAATAAGCTTATTTATTGTTTTAGATATAATTTCTCAATTTTTTTTTTTATTTAGGCCCATTACAAGCATTTACATGGAAATTGTACTTTACCCTATTGGAATTATTTTAGGATATGACGCAGAGTGGACAAATACATAAATAATAATACAAACACCAAAAGAAAGTCAACCTTAAAAACTACCCATGTCATAATTCCATATTCATTGGTCGAATTATTCGAAAGAGGGTTTGTTTACCTACTTTTTACTCTCGCGTAATCTGCTTTAAAAAAGTTGTACATTTTATGACTTTGGTTCAATTTAGGTATGTTTGGACAGTAATTTTGATTTATGATAGTTTTACCTCCAAACTTCTAAAACCCTTTTAAATGGGATGAAGATTTTGCTATAAAAGTCAATAAAAATAACAAATAAGTCGTAAATTTTATAACTTTCGGCAAAAGAGACATTTTCAGGAATATTTCGCCAGTAGTTTTCATTTGTGATGGAGTCACGGCCGAACTTTTAAAACTTCTTAAGCGGGAAACAGCTGTAGCTATTAGCTGTAAAACTTTTTGTCTGGGAAAAAAATGTGTTTTTTGTATGGAAATTTCAAGTGACCGAAAAACAAAATTTTTTAAGCGGGAACTTCTTAAACCAGTTCCACATTAGGAAATGCAAAAAGGATGAAGAGTCTCCAATTCACCTATGGTGTCAATGTCCCATCTTGATGGGAAGAAGGCTCAGCTAGGAAGACATATTGTGGAACCAAGACAAATAGTATAATATCCAATGACAACCCTGGTGAACTTTATTACTGTCAAAGAAATAAGGTAAAATGGAATATAGCAAAATGAGCCTGTGTACTGAGTGCTTACGGGAGATATGCAAACCGTCTCCGTATCAATAAATAAATAAACTCTTGATTGTGCCATTCTATTCTAGTCACCCCTAACTTCTTCTTTCATCTACTTATGCATCATATAAATTCTTCTGCTTTCTCCATCCGTGCACTCTAAATGTCCAAAACATTTAAGTGTACCTAACTTATTAACATAGAATTCTTTTGGTATCTCCTCATTCCTAACACAGGTGTCCTTTTTTTACAACAACTCCACACAGGAGGGCTTGAGGGAAATAATTTCCCCGAAGCCCCATGTCATCTTTGGGGATGCTGGGTGGAGGGTCTTTTAGAGGATAGGAAGGAGTGAACCTGAATCTTGAAGAGACTCATGTTGTAAGAGGGAGGAAATACAGAAGCCTGCAGATCATTCCACAGCCAAGTTGTTGAACACAAGAACGACTCATAGAATCGACTCATTCTCCATGTGACAAATGTTAACCGTGTACAAATGTTGAGCATGCGTTTGGCATGTTTCCTGACTGCACCGGTGCTGAAGGGATCAATGATGCTAGTTTCTCAAAGCATCTTGGATTAAAAAACTGATAGAACAAGGACAGCATTCCCACCTGACTACTGTGCTCCAAAGATTGCAATTGGTTCGTTAAGATAGGGGAACTATCAAATGGACCGTCTGTTTCTGCAGAGTCCAGGGATTTTTTCAGATATTTTGGGGCTCCCAACCAGAGGTGGCTGCCACACAAGAGGACTTGTTGGTAAGATTGCTTCCATTAAAGGAAGTTAGATTGTCATTTCGATCCCTTTGAGACGTAATCAGACATGATTGGGTTTTTGAAATATTAAATTCGACGAGGTGAATGATTTTAACGAACATGTGCATTATGGATCTCATTTCTGCTGCATTCAGTCTACTTTGTTATCTATGTCGGATCCATACCTCACTGTCGATACGAGGGTGCAAAAGAGGATGAGGGAATAAGCAGTAACAATTTTATTTAGTTTTGTGGCTGACCTCCGATCACTCTGCAGGGAGATACCGCTGCTGGCCGCCTCCGAGATGATGGCCACGTCCTTGTCCCCGTCCATGAAGCGCTGCTTCTCTGTGAGGTTCAGGGTCTCCAGGGGCACGTCAGCCTCCGAGCGGCTCTCGTACATTATCTGACCGTCTTCCGTTTGGATGACACGACCCTTTCTACCGGTCATCTGAAAGGAAACATTGTTTGATGGACTTGTTTTTTAGACTTCTTACGAATTATGAACTTGAAGTTTAGGAATGCAGACAAACCTAATTATGAGTTTTTAACTTTTAACTTTATAGAGATACTATTTATTTCATGGGATTAAATTATTCATCTTTGAAAGGAAAGAACAGGAAGAAATTCGTGAACCCATCCTATTTACTCAAGATGAGTGATTCAAATTATAATGGTAAAATAAATACTTAATGAGCTTAAATTTGCAATTTATCTGTCTAGAATTTCTAGGTCAACGCAATAATTTAGCTTTAAAATACTACCAATTTAACATCTTTTTATGTAATTTTTAAAAATAAAACTTGAAGTAAATCAAATTTAATCATGGTATTATTAAGTTCTGAGAGTATTTACTACTAATAATAATAACAATCAATAATCTATTTAACTGTTGAAAAATTAGATGTTTATTAAAATCTGACTCACTTCTGCCACATTCTCGGGTCCACCGAGCTCATCGATCAGCTGATCCAAGGTATTAGCCGGCAGCCTCTCTCCCAACTTCTCAATGGCAGCCAGCAGCTCCTCCTTCATGGTGCATGCCCTCTCGATGGCGTCCCTTGGGGGGGGCTGCACCTTCTGGGGTCCCAAGTAGATTCCGTTGGTGCCGATGGGCGTGCCTGTCAAACTGCCCGTAGGCGTCTTGATGGTCACCTGGTGGTTCACAATTGCCGCGTCGTTCGTTTTCCGCTCTATCAGCTCTTGGATCTTGTCCTGGGTAGAGGTGGGTTTTTTCTTTGGCGGGGTCACTTTTTTTACTTTCTTCTTTTCGGTTGTTTGCTTTTTCTTTCGGCCTACCCAGGGTTCTAGAAATTTTTTTTTTTTAAATACACTCCTTTACTGTTTAATGGGATTTATTTATTAGGCACTAGAGCTTGAGCCACAAAGCCTTAGTAAATCTGGTTATCACAGGCTGTAAATAATAGGTCTAAAAAATCCAATGGTATCTCACATTGTTTTACAAGGATTCCAATGAAAAAGAATTGATCCCATGTGCAACGGTGCACTAGCAAGGAACACATAAATATAACCAAATCATACCTACGTAAACGTGCATGCATACATGTGTAATGAACTAACGACAAGTGTCTTTCCTCCCTCATTTAATGTACATCTTTTCAAGATCCACCTTAGCAAATCCCTTTCTTACGCTGCGACAGAACGTCAACCAACAAGAAGGTCCCATCAAGGATTAACATTAAAAATATAATAATAATTACCGTCATCACTGTCACTCCCATTATAGAAGGGATTGAAATCGCTGCTCCGATCGCTGCCCGATGCATTGTTGTCATCGTCCTCAATCTCCACCGTACTGTTGTTATCTTCATCGTCTGAGTCGCTGATGACCGCCACGGGAGGCGGGGACGGCGAACGCTCAGATCCTGATGACGAGGAGTAGCGGCGAGGCCGCTTGACAGCGCGGCCAGATGAACGCTGGTTGGCTGCTGCTAGACTGGCTGCGGAGGCTAGAAATGATAAAATCATTAAAAAAATGAATGTTTTTATATTGTGGAAAAGATATTGAATTTGCAGAAGCGATGGATCCCTGCATATAAGTAAAAACAATTTAGTTACTTACGTTTCCTTTTGACTGGTGCCTTTCCGTTGGACTTTTCATTAATGACTACGCCAGATTTCTTGGGAGGCTCCAACCCTAGTAGTCTGTGTATTCTGTCTCGGTTGGGGGCGGGGAAATGTTTTTCTACCAAGGTCTGCATAACACCCCTAAAAAAACATGACACGATGATACAACATTACATTAACCATGCAACCTTTCTGCCGTGTTATGACAAAATCATGTCGGGTTGGATGATTTCACTCTAGGAGATCCATCCACCCATGTTGACACATTTTTTTTTAATATGCTTTCCTTAAGTAGATTTTCGTAGTAGAAAATCCATGCAACTTTTTCATTTCACAACTAGAAAGGATTATTGAAATCTTCAAATGTGATTTACTCAATTGCTCCTTTTTTGGATTGCATGGTTTTGTCATAAGATGGCAGAATTGTAGGCTGCACTGAAATTAGCTGTACAACCATCTCTACGCTCTTATTGCATACATAATATATTAAAGGGATATTGTGCGTTGATACATTACATTAGGCAGAAAACAGAGGCATGCCGTCCATATATACACAAAAGCACTGCCTACCCTCTACCCTACCTTACTCGCATAAAAATATTAAAATGTATCAAATTATCGCACAATATCAAAATATGCGCGATTTTAACCACGAAACGCAGCATTGTGCGTACCTCATCGACTATAACGTGGCAAAAGCAGGAACTAAGGTAGGCAAAATGACATACACAGTATATTTAAATGTTTACTCTATTCACATTCAAATGTACATGTTTGCGCAATGCGCATTATTGGACGACTCATTTGTCCTAGTGTCCTAAAAGCAGTGCTTTTCGGTAGTGCCAGTAAATGTTGCAATCAGTGCTATCTGTTGGTATATCTATTCATTAGAACAACTTTACTAACAAAATAATGATAATATCATGTTGACTTTCTTTCAAAATATTATTTGTGTTTATTCAGCAGATAAAATATGGAAATATAATATATCCAGTAATTGGTTTGTAATATACATAAATAAAGCGGTTATTTGGATATTTGATGTGGCTTAGGTAATCCTAACCAACATCGGCTACAGCCAGGAGCTCAGCCATTCTTAGCGAATGTATGTATTTTTAGTATGTCCATTAATTCACTGTTTTTCCTACTGCCTAACCTGATTATAAATTTTGTGCATGCCACTGGTAGTTCAGTGTTCATCTTCAACATAATCACAAACGTTGGAAACTTACTTGGCTGTAGAAACAAAGTCATTAAGTTCTCCGTCATCTCTCTCCAGCTGTTCCAGTGTGCGCGCCTCTCCCGTGCTCTGCAGACCTATCACTACACACTTGCCGCACTTCACAGCCTCGCGTGCTACGATCACTGCATGGTTAACCTGCATTCATAAATTTCAATATTAGAATGATAGTATAAGAATTAACTAAATATTAACTGCTAGTAAAAAAATTTATCAATCAATCTTCAGTGTGAAAATATTATAAAACAATGAGTATCTGACCTTGGAGGCTATGCAAAGATATTTGAAGAACCTCTGATGCGCAGACCAGAACTGTCCCCACATGGTCTTCTTCATTCGGTTCTCCGCGTCTATTAACTCTGCCGCCTCGGTGAACTTTTGCATCGCTTCCACCCACTAGAAAATACAAAAGTTATCAACATGTCTAAAAACACCACTTAAACAAAATAACTGATATCAACAATCCTTGGAATTCATTAAAATGATATGCAATGAAACTGTCTTATAAGATTTTCCAAGGCACGGAAAAAAAACTTTGGATGTGGGATAAATTGTGCCATTTTTCAAATTCAGTCTTCAAGGGACCAAAAAAAGCAAATTCCTTAAGCATGAAAACTTTTTAAGTGGAAACTTTATAAGTGAGTTTTACTGTATACCCACTACAGGAGTACCGCTGATAGCTCCATTGTAACCTCCATAATAGAAAGAGAGGTTACAGCGGAACTGTCGGCGGCAAGGCATAGTAGGAAAAATAGCTATACTAACCAAAGCGACAGATCTGTCATACGTTTCTTTGAAATCCTTGGATAGCGGGACCTCCTCAATTTTAAATGCTACTCCGTGGAAGGATAATTGCCTTGCAATGTACATTCCTCGGAGTTTCATGTCCATAGCCACAATCTCCATAGCGCCAACACCCCTGAAACAAAACAAATAAAATCATTTAAAATTTATGTTTTCAATGGTTATCGAAAAAATTACAATTTCCATGGAATGCACGCACATATTCCTGATCTATTAAACAATTTTATACTGTCATTAGCTAGTAGCTTTTGAAATGTGGATATTTATGGGCTATGAACAGACGGGGTTAACAAGTTAAGAAGGTTTTCATTGAATGGCCAAAAATTAACAAATTGTACCACAGTAGAAGCCCGTTAATTCAAACCCTGGTATACTAAAACATGAAAAAAAATTCTAGTAATATTAGACCAAATCGAAATTCTTTTATTTTGTTTAAAACGTATACAACACATTGTATTCCCAAAAGTTAAGTTAAGTTAAATCATTTTTTTATTAAAACAGGGGGTGCTACTCTATATGCGATTATCTCATATCTACCCAGCGATATGAGATAGTGGGGTTCTACTGTAGATGGACATACATATTATAAAAAGAATAAATATCTTGGTCAGATTATAAGGAGTGAAAATTAGAAGATTATCCAAGAGAAGATTAATGAAAAACATAGCAGAGGAAGATGCCACAACTCATGCATTCGAAACCTACAACCGACACGCCTGGCACAAATGCAGTCTCGCATGAGGTTCCAGGCTGCAGAATGAGGATTAAGATTGCTCTGATGATACTCTCCTTCGATGCGAGAGGGCACCAGAGAAAGAAAGAAGTTACTGTCGCTGCTATTTCATTCTGTTATCCTGAAGTCCCATTGTAATAGCCAGAGATGTCTCAGAGGTCACAGGTTCAAACCTCAATGGGCGCAAATAATTTAACTTACTAAGTTTGTGTTATTTCACAATAAGGAACTCCAGTCCATTTGTTTATTTTTTTTTATTAATGTTGACATCTAACTTAATTTTCTGTATTTTTAATTTTTTTTTAAAGTTCCTTTTCATGGTTAAAATAATTGTTAAAGTTTCAATTTTTTAAAGCCCACCAAAACGCACGAAATCTATGGCTTGTTGGGTGTGACGTCACACGAGCCAGTCGGATTAGCGGTTCAATAGGCAGTAATCGATATTGTATGAATTTCATACAAAACTACGAGAACTTTATACTAAAATTTAACTGCTTTTAATTGAAGGAAACATTGTAGAATATCAGCGTCTCGTTACTAATGTAGGTGAATTGTACCAAAGTGTAAAAATACATTCATATCCGCAACTAATTAACAATTTGTGAGCGTTCAAAGAAAGTCCATAGCTCACTTTTTAAGAACTAGCTTAAAATCGGAATCGCTTGCGCTAATAAAATCTTTAATTTTTCTGCACATGGGCAGAAAACAGACGCATGCGCATCTGCGGACTTCAACAGTCCGTGACAGCAGTAGACAGATATTAACTTGAATGTGTTGGATAAATTGAATAGGTTTGAAATATTGGTGTAACTTCAATGGCTTGAAATAAAAATAAATATATAAAAATAATAAATGAAGAAATAATTACCAAAGTGCCGATGACATTGTTGTTGGAAGGGGTATAGATTATTATTACGTAGACAAATTCGTTAAAATTGGTATGAATTTTCAAGCAAAAACTCTCAACTAATCTCAATAAACAAACATAATGATTTTACGAGCGAAATGAAACTATAAACAGCGAAATTATAAGCCAAAAGCATGATAAATAGCGGAAAAACATCTTATCTGGTTATAGTTGGGCTCAAAAACGGCATGTGTGACTTCAGAAGCAGTGGTACCAACAGAACATGGTGTTTTGATGGTACAGTTTTTAATTCACTTTTATATAACGATTTATAAAATCTACGTTAAATTATATACAATGAAAGTTATATATTCAGAATCGCCATTGGCTGATCTATACGAATATATATTTTTAGAGCCATTATATTTTTCACTGGAGTTCCTTATTAAAAAAAACATAATATATTTGCCGCACGTTCCAGAGTGGAAGATACTTTCAATATCACCCTGGTTAAAAAGCACCATTTGGAATCGAACATTGGTTGAAATGGCTTTAGCCGTGTTTGGTGACCAGATCTGAATAGCTAGGTACCTTCCTCTTCCCCATCAGCCTCATAACATACCCCTATTGGAGATGCCACAGTAGACAGCTGGGACTCTTGTGTGGTATTTGCAAAAAAAATCTGTAAAACCGAGTTATTATTGAGCAGATGTATGTTACCTCTTCTCCACGGCGCCGATAAAGTCGTTAAAGGTGGGGAAAGGTGTCCCCTCGCCCCACATGCCCAGCCGAACCATGTAGGCCATGTTGCGGGGCTCCGAAGCACCTGTGGCGGAGGCGTACACCACACGCGCGTTGGGCAGCCGGTTCTGCAGCTCGAGGGCAGTGAGGCCTGTCTTGGTGGGCTTCGACGAACCCACCGGACAAAGGTTCTTCGCCTTATGGCACTCGTCAAACACAATCTGTTCAAGGTCGGTTAAGGAAAATCAGGGGAAAATTTTTGCGGGGTTTTAAAAATAATGACAGATTATTAAAATGGATTAATTGCGGGCTTCAGAATTAGGGCCCAAATGATATAAATATGCTCAGTTGGCAAAAAAAAGGCAAAAGAAATTTTGACAAGATATCTAGTAGCAATTTTGCGCTTAACTAAACCCGTTAAATAAAGGTTAATATTCCTCTAGTGGATAAAATTTTGAACAATACTAATTTAAACCCCAACAAATGTATTGGAGAAAGATCAGGTGTGAAGATTGACATAATAACTCAGTGGTTAGCAGTGGTGTGCATTGCTCTGTGACCAAGAGTAGGCTGCAGTCTTTTCGATTGTGATACTTGACTTAGAATATTTTGTTAGCCATGAAAAGGGCCAATTTTAATTATCTTCTGTTGACCGTTGTAAACATAAAGTAAGTGTTTAAAAGAACGACAAATTTCTAACCCTAATTAAGTTTTTCATAAATATATCCAAAAATATGTGGAGATTTTTAGTCACAATATTTTCTTAAGGTAGGAACAGCTTTTCAGCCTTTATGGACTGCACACTGGTGGTTAGAGCGGACACCTGATAGCAAAAAGTCTTAAACTCAAATCCTGGTCAAGGCAATAACCTTTTATCTCGTGTCTTTTACCAATAATGGCAATTAAGATTTATGGAAGAAAGCAATCACTCTGTGCCTTGACATTATAATTTAAATGAAAAATGTTTTTGTTTTAAGCCACTTTATTTTTTTCATCATTCTGGATCTGACAGGCCGGCTGTGGAGATAAAACACAATAAAAATTCCATTTACACAATTCGTATTATTTAGTAATTCTAAATCAGACACGCTGGCCAAGCCGGTAATGGGCCTCGATTTTTCGATTAACACGTGAATACATTGTATTTTTACGAATTTACTTGAATATCTAAATTTGAAGGCTCGGCCGTGTCGGTAATCGGCGGAATAATTTCGATTTACACAGAAATATGACACATTTTTACGAATTTACTTGACTATCTGAATTTGCAGGGCCAGCCGCGACTTTAATCGGTGGCGAAACTTGGATTTACACGAGAATACAATGTATTATTTATTACAAATTTACGAATATCTACCTACCTGAATTTGAAGGACCGGTGGCGGAACTCGACAATTTTGTGATTTTTTTTCTTCAAGTTTATAATTACGTGGGAATTTATTAATTTGAAATTTGGTTTTCGATGTCCCAACGGAGTTCTAATGTAAAATATTTTCATGAAAAGGATACACATCCATCGAAGTCCTCCCCACACCACTGCAGTAGCTGCTTCAACCTGGATTTATATTTCCCCACAGAGGACTGTGATTCCCCGATGAGAGCGGAGTAGGTGGAGAACACCACACCCTTCTTCACGTTTCCATTTATGGCGGATGAGATCTTTGCATACTTCAACTGCAAACATAAATAGATTATAACTATAACGCATTGTTTGAAATTGATAATTGGCATATCAAAATTAGGTGACGTTATTTTTACAATAAAATGCTTCTTTATTTTAATGTCTTCCTTTTCCTTCCAAGAGAAAAACAGATTCTTAAAATAAAGACCTAAGCAGTAATGTCATGGGGTTAAATAAGTTTCCGCCTTAAAGCCATGGACAATATTCCTTGGTGAACAAGACGTGGTGATATTTGATCAATCCAACACATCAGTGATCTTCGTCTACTTCTCCTGCCTTCCACTTTGCCACCATGAGTTTCTCGAGGTTCTAGTTCTCAGTTTGGCGAACAACGTATCCAAATGATAGTGGGATTTGTTTCAAGAGCAAATTCCAACTTCATCATACTCGAGTTAACAACCTCCCTTTAAGAAAATGAAGTCATAATTTGGACATTATAAGAATTAAAATGAAGAGTTTTAGTACCTTATTTAGAGGGTAGACGTCGATCTTAGAAGCGCCGATGTCTTTTAAGTCCCTCTCCGCGTCGTACCTGAGATCATTAGACACAGAGACCCAGATGGCTCTCTTCCGTCCTTTTAAATAATTTTCATAGATTATTCCTGCTATTGTTCTACCCTTTCCCACTCCAGCACCATCACCTAGATAACAACACAATCATTAGAATATTATATAATAAATAAATAAATAAATATTATTTATTAAGAATATATTTTTACACAATGAATATGAATTTGAAGCTGTCAATGAGTATATTTACCAGCCAGTATGTCAATAAATTGACAGAATAATCACCCTGGTCGGCAGATGCCATCAAGGTCTCCAAAAATAATTTAAATTTAGACTCCTCTTGAGAAAGGCCAAAATTAATCTCCATAATATACTTGTGGGTCTTAATCTATGGCTTACGTGGTATTTCACCACTTCTAAGTAAACTATAGAGTAACATTAACATGGCGGTAAAAACAGACATTTACTTGATGGATAGCATTACTCGGCGGTGGTGAAACAGATAATATATGACACTTGACAAGTAGCGCTAATCAGAAGTTTAATCAGAGATAGTGAAATACCATCTTAGTTTTCTTACAAGTTAATCTAAACAAGGACATTTTTTATAGGAAAATACTACATTCTTTTGAGACATGAAGAAAATGGTGTTTGAAAACAGGATTTATAAAACTTGGGAGGTTCTGGTGGACAGAACATGTACCAAGGATCCTAATAATAAGCCTCAAATACAAAGGAGAGTTGTAAGATCTTAACCAAGGCAACTGAACAGTGGAGAATCTTACATCAATCCCTGGACTTCCAAATCTGAAGGAAATTGCATAATAATATTCTGCTATACGCTTTCCTACCACCAGTATAAATCCCATCAACATTTTGAGTACATACCGATCAGGAAACCAGCTCTGGACTTGTCGGGCAGCAGATGCGAGTGTGCCTGCGCAGCGTACACCACCGCCTCCAGCTGCAGGGCGCTCAGTCTGCCCGTATTGATGGTGTCGTCGGGCAGCACTGTACGGTACCACACATCTGCTGATTCCACTGAGGACAGGGAGGCCGTCTCCACCACGGGGTCAGGATGCTTCTTGCCCAATTTCACTGAAATAAATAAAATACATTGAGACATGGCACCACCAACACAAAATTATGAAACCAAGGTCTCTGAACGTAAACCTCTGTGAAAAATCTTTGGACGTATATTAGAAAATGGATCTTACGAGGTAAAGATGAATTATGAATTCGAAAATCTTATAGAGCATGAGACCATTATAAGATTCTGTGGGTTCCAAAGACTATGATAGGCTGGACATAGAAAGAATGCCAGACGATAAGAAGCTGAAAATTATTTATTTATTTAATACGCCCTATATGGGCTTTTACATATAAAGTTAGTTATTAGAAAGACAGGTGCAAAGCACATCACAATAGGTTCAAAGATAATATATTGTACGTGTATGTACCATTCTAAGTAATAAGTTCAGTGGCGAAAAATCAAAATATACCTCACATTCACTGTTACTTATACTCTACACATATATTAATAATTATACAGGATGTATGCAATAATCGTTTGTATTTGTATTCAGAGAAGTTGAAAATTTCTACTATATCTGAATATGTATTACCTATTGTGTGAAGTCGAGGTACCGGTGAATATTTGAATGACTCAGTTCTGAGATTATTGTTACAATTAAAAAAAATTATGAGTGCATGGGTGCCCCAGTTGAAGGGACCCGGAGGCAGACCAAGGAAGAGGATTGGAGCGGGACTGGAGGCGAATGGACCGAGGCGAGGGACCGCAGCAAGTAGAAAACATTTATGGAGGAAGCCAAATCCCACTCTGGGATGTAGCATCAAGATGGTGACGGTGATGATGAAATAAAATATGTTAGTCTGCAGTCATTGTAAAAGGTAATAGCAAAGAAATCCAATTATTTCTGCCAGTCACTTTCCCTAATCAAGACAGAAATTTAATTTAAGCAAAAATTTACCCGCAGCAAAGAACTTCTAGTTCCATTTCCCCATATTTTTTAAAAGAGCAAAAAATTCATTGGAATATCCAGTAAATTAAAATAAATAAACTTAAAATTGTGACATGAAAAGAGCTAAGCAGACGTAGCCATCAACAAGTAGCACAGGTTAATCCATTCAAAAAATAATTGTGTAACCAAGTGTACCCCGAAGCAAAAACTGCTTAGTTTGATTGGTGAAAGCGGTTGTAAATGGAATATATATATATATTTACATTTTGAAGGCATGTAGTCAGCGTATGTTTCAGCTACTCCCATTTCTTCATCATCCACCTCTTCTTCTTCTCCGACCATCTATAAACAAAAATTAATTACAAATTAAGGCATTAACAAGAAATGACTTAATGAGGTCAAACATTTGCAAGAAATTACCAAAATGTGTGACATTTCATCAAACTTAAATAACATACAAAACAATTTGGATACAAGACTGATATGATAAAACTTGAAGCCGCTATTACAGCAATGAACAATTCCCACCTTCTGTTGCTCCCCGCCCCACATGTTAGCCAGGGGAGCCCCTTGCCCGGCCCAGCCCTGCTGCATGCCGCCCATACCGCCCATGCCGCCCATGCTGCCCAGCATGCCCGCCAGGGGGCCACCCATGCCCCCGGCCAGGATCTGGTTCAGGTTCTGAAGTAGGAAGGGGTTCATTGTCAGACCCATGCCCGCCATCTCCACTGGAAGAGAAGAAATCAAATGTTAAAAATGATGTTCCTATTGTAGATTTTGATCTTTATACGTATCTAATCATTCAGTTAGTTGGTATTTTATGAAATCCTACAAAATCTATAAGCATAGCGTTATAATGTAAACATGGTGGCAGTGGCGGCTCGTGACTATTGAGTGAGCTAGAGTGCTAAGATTGAAAAATACGACGTTAATGATGTTGTTGAAGCCAAAAATAACATCAATAATGTCGTATTTTTCAATCTTAGCACTCTAGCTCACTCAAAAGTCACGAGCCACCACTGCATGGTGGGATATCTCAATGACCCCTAATGGTAACACAAATTTTGTTTTACATCTCGCAAGGCATGTCATAGGTTAAGTAATATCCGTGGGCTTGTCAATTATGATAAAACTTATGGAATTAATTTGAGAAAGTTGATGAATAAAACATATTGTGACTGCACCTTTTATGTTTATTAAAAATAAATTCATACAGCCTGTCAATATAAGCCAGATTCAGAGTGGATCCAAAAAGTCGGGGGTCTTTTCCGTGCCCATATCAACAGTCCCAACATAAGGTGTCGAATCTGCAAAATTTCGATTTTCGTTTTATTGTCTTGAACTATCCAATTATAGTACACATGTATTTTCAAATGCCAAAAAAAGTTGAGTTTTCCTCTAAATTTTCCTTTTTTGGAATGAAAATTATCAAAACTGTACAATGCATCGGGTGTAGACCATCCAAATCTAACTTTGTTTTCACTCTCTTGTAAACCATGCAAAATGCAGATACAACACCTTACATTGAGACCGTCGATATGACGGTCACTAAAAACCTTAACACGGCTCTGCATGGCAAAACTTGTAGACCATTATAAGATGTAGGTATTTATATATTTATGTACAAATAATATTGAAAATGTGCAATCAACCAAATCATATCACAAAAAATACAATAATTTCCTTTGTGTGTAACTTTTCAAAATTAGAACCGATGTGTTAAGAAAATTATCAAAAAAGAATCTTTTCAAATTCAGACAAGCGATAAAGTACCTACCTATAATATATTCTATCAGCCTAAAATTTTGTCCATGGTTATCTATCTGAATAATCTAAAATAAAATGTTTTTTTTGAACAGCGCAAAATGAAACAATAGCTTTTTGTGGCCATATCAAAACACACTCAAAAGAAAATTCTAAAAAGTAAAGAAAATAATAAATTCATGAATGCTCTGGTGGAGCATGATAAAAAATGATTGACTAAAGCAAACAGAGGTAGAAAAACTCTAAATGTTTTTAATTTTTTAAATGATTTCATTCCATTAGAGGTAAAAGTCACTGTGTGTCGTCATACAGCTAATATCTATACCTAGGGAAATAACTCAAAATTTCTGGAAAAATGGGAAAGAAACTCTCCCTTCTCATATTTCAATAAAAAAAAGTCTAATTTGTCCTAATTATGTAGTCAGATAATTCTTTATGGAATTATAATGAAATCAGCACATTCTTAATTCAACGGAGAAACATATCAAATGTTTCTGTTTGGAAGTTAATAAATGAAGCCATTTACACCTATGATATGATAGGTTGATAAATTACTTACATGTTGCATCTATTGTTATGTTATAGGTGGACAAAATAACTTTACATCGGAGCGATGTCTTTATGAAAAATTTTCAAATCCAGTTTTCTCAAAATGGGGTATTTTGAGTTAGTTCCTTATTGAACTAAGGTATCGATATGGTGACCGGATAAATCAACACACATATAAATCAGCACACTTATCAGAAAAAAAAAATTACCTGAAAATCTAGTCTAACCTAATCATTTGTTTTTTTTTTGTACTTTTAATGACTTTATATAACTTTTAAAGCCGATGCATGTGTGTTGAATTATCATGGAACCAGCTAATATGGTACTTATTGAATTTTACCTCTAAGGGAACGATTTATTGTCAGAAATAAAATTGGTCTCTAGCAGTTTTCATGCATAAAAAAAATCGTTTTATATATAATGTTCTTTCCAATACCTATTTTTATTAGGGTGATAACAATCATAAAAATCAACATCACAACACCCCGACCTGGCAACACTCACATATTAAATGAAAAAATGGTGTTAATATCCACAACCTCCTGATGAAAAGTCAAATGCATAGACCACTGTACTATGGAGGCTGTAAATATGAAATGTTTTAAAAATGTTGTTTTGTTTTAAATATGACCTTTTAATAAAAGTCATATTTCTGAATGAACTTCGAATATATCAGAAAATCTTGCTATGTTTATAATGATAATAAACCTTGTTTTTAGAGGCTATTTTAAAGCGAAAAATAGCTCATTATTAAGTAAAAGAATGACTACTGATCGCGGTGCTGGTGAAATCAAAACACTAGCATTCAAGCAATAGAAAATAGTGACAATAACTCGGTTAATTTAGGAATAACCTGATAAGTGCAAAACGGTTTGTTAATATGTTATGATCTTTTGTCACGTTTTCAGCAAACTAACAATTATGAGTCTTCACATATCATGACATTATCATAGCGTTTACAAAGTATGCAAGTACAAATAAAAGAATTTTACCAATCGAAAATAAATGAATCCAAGACCGTATTTCTACACTTAACAGAAAATAACCAAAAATGTAGTAATCAAATTATTCCATCGCTGAACAGCACCGAACTATAAAAAAATCTTATTCCCACTATGAGTTAGCATTTGAATTCAATCTACTATAAAAGTGTCAAATAAATACAAAAAATAAATTAGAAAAGGGAAGATTAAAAAAGAGTTATGGATGATTAAAAATTTAAAGATCGAAACTACAAGAAAATAATAATGAATACAGCAATAAATTAAAAGTGAATCTATTGAATACAACATTAGCCCGTTGGTGTAAGGCCGTGTCATGTCGACTCACTCTGTGCGAGCAGAGAGGCGGCATTATAGGCCGCAGTGCTGGCAGCCCCGGCGCCTGCCTGGTGCAGCTGCTGCATCTGCTGCTGGCTCTGGGGGGCCTGCTGGAGCCCCTTGGGGGGCCCCCGCTGCGGGGGCTGCGACGCCGGGCCCCCGGACATGAAGCCAGACATCAGGGGGCCGAGGCCCGCGTTCATGGCTACCATACACATACAATGTTACGCACGTACAACACACACTGGTTAACTTGACCGTTTGCTTTATATACTCTTATTGGTTACAAATATCATAATTGTTCTGATACAATTTAAATACTATTTAATTTTAGTAATGTAGCAGAATAATAGCAATCAGACACACATTTTTTAATTATTTAACCTCTTCACGCATTTTGCAAAATTAGAGATGAAAAACATTTTTTTTAAATTGCTAAATTTATAGTTTAGGGTTGTGGCATCATACGTATTATGGATTATTACTGTTTTCATAGAACCCAACTACATGCCATCGGTTGATGGCGTCATGTGGGAAGAGGTAAAGACAAACATTCTCTGATATTAACCTGATAATATTTTGAAAAACTCCTACTATCAGCATTATAAGTGGAAGATATTGCTTGTGCAATGATGGAGGCCTTACCTAGCAGAGTAATTGAACCCAAAATGACTGGGTGGGAACCAGACGCATTTATCAACTCAGTCATTATGCAAGTTTATTTCAGTGCATAATAAAACATTTTTACTGTCTGGTATTTTCAAATTGATACCAGGAGTATGTAACCGATTGCAAAATGTTACAATGCCTCCCGGGAAAAATAAATACATATTACAAAATATTGGAAATTACAAAAATCATGGTACATAATTGTTTGATTTAATGCACATTTACTTAACGAAATGAAACCAAAAGAAAAGTATTTAATTCCCAGTTTAACTCCGAACATAAAAAATTGGTGGCACGATTCTGTATAATACATGTATGAGATCGATAAAAATGAGCGAACGTAATTGGTAGAAGCGCTTGTCCCGGTAAAACTAGAGGATCTGGGTTCAAATCCCAGTCACGACCGTTACCTTTTTTATTTTCTGTTTATTCATCTGTTTCATATTTTCATCGATAATTGTTAATACAATATTGTCAATAATTAAATAATGAATTGAATATTTTGTACAGATAGCCCCATTTTTGTGAAAAAATCACCTCAGGGGCACTGTACAAATATTACTTCCTAGGCTTTAATTATATTATCTACAAACAGATGATAATGTAAAACAATTACATTTATTGTCACGAAAACGAATTAATTTTAGCTGCCAAATTGCCTAATATTTGTATGATGTAAAACCAGCCACCTACTATTTAAGCATTTGATTTGTTTATAATATAAATTCTATCCATGATGGTATAGTAAAGTAAATAAGTGTGACAATTAGAGAAGAATTGAAAATAATGGTAAGCAGTGTTGTTATGAGATGAAAGATTTCTTGGGGCAATTAGTATAATATACATTAATAATAATAACATGTGTAGGAATTTTCATTTGGTTTAAATGATCAATATAAGCAAAACACTTGTCCATTTAGTCACAAATGGGAGAAAAAAAATATCATTTATACATATAGGAATTATTCCTTGTAAAATATTGTTCTGGCGTGTGAAGTACGAGGAGGGGTGAGGCGGCTGTCGACGTCGCCAGAATCATTCCAACCGAAAACAAACTCAACAAACGGAGTCACGGCACGACTGACCACGGCGCCGTGGCCCAGAGCATTTGCCTTACTGCCACTTACCGGCGTGCCAACTACAATTGTTTGAATTTTTTGACACAAATATTGATTATGGTAAAACTGACGAAATCTTTTCCAGAATGACATGTTACATTGCAGTTATCATTGGAGATCCGTACCCGTCGAGCGCTTGCAATTGACTGAAGCCTGTGTTATCAACAAGATGCCAATTGGCCTCATTTTGGTTGCCCATATTTCGAATGCTGATGTTTACTCCATTTGTATATCTCTATGGCGCAGTCATAAAATAGCAATTTGAATATCATAATTTATGAATTTAACAAATCCTTCCGATGGGTATATTATTTTGAGTATTATTAATTTGTTATAATACGAGTAGAAATGGGACACTAGCTACTGGACATTGAATCTACTCCAAAATAATTTCATAATGTGGACAAATGTATAATACTGTTTATAATAAATTAATGATTTTGATAACATCCTTACCTGAGTTCATTCTGACCATCTCATATCCGGGCGCCACATTTCCCTTTGTAACGAGACCTCCAGGTATTTTGAAACTTTTATTAATAGACATCCCGGCTGGCAAATTTGCTGAAAGGCAAAGAGGTTATTAAGTTTTTGTTAAATTATGTTTTTAAACCTCCTTATAAATCACACCAAGAAACATAAGTGGACATTACACATACGTTTCGGACTCAAGATCTCACCAGACTTCGTTCCAATACGTCCACCGAAACGTACGTGTAAAGGCAGAGACCTGCAGTTCGAACATCCAGGTCTCCAGTCAGTCCGACGTGTAGGTATTTCTCAGCGATCGTCGTGCTATACCTTCACACACACGTAAGCGTCTGAGAGCGCGCCGCACATTTGTTTATGGCTTATGGAGAATCAAAAGCAGAATAGAAACTCAGAAAATAGTATTAGTTCAATTTTTAACAAAACATTTCAAATAAACTTTCTAAATTTTGCACCGTTCATACGTAAGTAATTTATAGTCTTCCTAAATACGACACAAAGTTATTATTTTTAATTGATAAATGGCCATAGCGATGGCTATCTTATGATTATGGTCAAAATTGTAGGAAAACTTTTAAACCGTAAGACGTATCACACATCAGGCCACACTTCGCTCCGATCTCTGAGAAATCCCTTTACACATACACTTCCGCGTGGAGATCAGTTGATCAACAGATAGGCCCGCCAGCCGAAGTGTGGTGACTTTTTAGCCAAATTAACGCGATGTATCGACGGGTAGATCAGCGGGCACCATGGAGTGAGAATCGAGAAACACAAGCGGAAACGTACATGTAGGAGAAGATGTAGTCTCGAATAGGACTTGACTATATCTATAAAATTTATATATGATAATCAAAGCTTGCCAAATAGATAATTAATGGTTGCCAAGTAGATAATTCTTTTTTATCAAAAAATATCTATATATTTCGAAATAAAAATGTGTGCAAGATACCAAAATACAAAAAGTATTTAACGAGATAAAAAAAAAAAAAAAAAAAAAAAAACAGGAACCGACCTGGCCCATTCATGCAGATTATTGATTTAAAATGTTAATTGGTTTTGTCATCAATGATGACTATGCGTGAAGCTTAGCTTTTTCCTGATTGAGAAATAAATAAAAATAATTACCAGAGTGGAGCAAGGAATTTGGATTTTTTGGTTTTGTATTAACGACCACCAACGGGGGTGGCTTTGTAGATTTCTGTGGAAGTCCTGCTGCTGCAGCCAAGGTTTTACCTCCGCCTGAAAAGTAAAAATTATTAGAAGTCATAAATTATAGCGGCAGATTCAACCAACAAGATCCCATTAACAAAAACAACCCGCCCTGCCCTGTATTCAACAAACTTACACACTTTGTAGTCTACTAATGCAAGAAGTACTAAAAATGGTTAATCTATAAATTCAACACAGGTAGGAAAATGTATAAGGTTTAAAATGACAAAAGTTCCGAAGACTGTAAGCTTTTAAGTTCCATATAAAATAAGCACTGCAAAATGCTCGAAAGTGCCTTCAGTGGTTTTCAAACTCCACGTTCTCAAGCATTTTGGTATGTATTTCATAGAATTTAAAAGATTACAGTTTGAGGATTTTCATCTAAATCGATTTACAGATAAATTATTTGTTGTATTGATTGCGTTAGCAACCTGCTAAGTGACATTTAGTGCCTTAGCTGAGGTACCCGGCGTTATTAATAGTTTGGAGTAGAATTTTATGTCTAATCCCATTCCTACTCCCTACTCCCTACTCCCTACTCCCTACTCCCTACTCCCTACTCCCTACTCCCTACTCCCTACTCCTATTCCCTACCCCTACCCAGTAATTTTTCTCTTATTTTGAACGTCGAGTGTGCAAAATTTCATCTTTTTAACGGTGAGAAGGGAGGATAGGGGTGGTTTTTCGAAATCTCATGCAGACACTGATCTTCCCCTTGTTTTGTCTTTTTCATCACAAAAATGTATCTATTTTTACACCTAGGTATTCGATGTTGTCTATATTTTCTAAGGGGAAGCAGTTACATGTTTGCAAACAATAGTGTATAATTAAATTATGAGTAACAGAAAGCTGACTTTTAGATGAGATACTAAAAGTGATATATTTGGTTTTATGTGTGTTTAAAAATGTTACCTGGAATATTCAGACTACATAAATCGTTTATATAAATTAAAAATAACATTCGCCCTAGTACACTACATTGTGGAACTCCAAAAAAGAGATTGATTTACTATTGCTTAACATTTTATTTATCTCTACTTGTTGCATTCTATTACTAAGGTAAGATCTGAACCAACCCATTGCTGCATTGGTCATGCCAAAAGATGTTAATTTTTTAATGAGCAATTTGTGAGAAACAGTATCAAAGGCCTTTGATAAGTCCAAAAACACCGCTATAGAATTGTTACCATGGTCCAGTGCACCTATAACTCTGGTCAATACCTTTAACACTGCATCACTCGGATAACTATTCTCTCTGAAACTGAATTGATTTTGAGATAGCATTTTGTATTATTCTAAGGAAACTAATCTTGACTTCACCGATCTCTCTAGTATTTTTGAAAAAGTATTAAGCAAGAATATGGGTCTGTAATTATTAACATCTAGATGATCTCTACCTTTAAAAAGAGGTATCACCTTGGCATTCTTACAGTGAGAAAGAAGCAAATATGCCATGCTTAAAACTAATATTCACAATATGAGAAATGGGACCAGCCAATTCAGAAACATGCTGTTTATACACCATGATACTTAAATCATCAATACCCAAAAAATTAAAAAAATAATAATAATTAATTGATTTATCACTAATGTAGCTTCATAAGTGTTTGTCAATTTAAATTAAAAACTTTCCCCTGTAACTTAAACTCTATGTATAAAATTGTTAACAAGATACATCTATCTCGCTAGTTTTATTTGCACTACACAATTTTTTTGCGAATTCGGGGCCAATATCACTGAAGTTATTTAAGTGATTAGTATTATATTTGGATTCTCTTCCATTGAGACATTCGTTATTAATTTACAATTTTTTTATGAATTCTTGCTCCTTTTGTGTATTTATTGCCTCCTATGAAACGAAAACATCCATATAATTTTTGAGTAAATATTTCCAGTCGGGACTCGAAGAGTAGAAAAACTGGTAATTTTTTTAAAAGAAAAACACTTTTGGATTCATAAAAAAACATAAACAAACATTTGCAATGCGGAAATCCAAAAAAAAAACGCAGATAATTTTTTACTTTATTTATATAAAAACGTGAACATATTGACGGGAGAGTTGACGCCGCCATGATCAATTTTCATAATATGACATTAGACAATAGTTCCATACAAAGTGGCAACTGTAAATATTAAATATTATAAATAGGTTGTCGGGTTCTTAGTTTGGGTTTTTCAAAAAAGAAAATACCCAAACTAAGAACCTAAAAACCTATTTTAAAAAAATCCATTTTATGCAGTTGGCACTTCCGACAAATGTCATATACTAGCAACATGAAAGATGGCGTCAATTCTTTTTTAATATTTATGCGTTTTTATGTAAAGAAAGTAAAAAAATTAAGTGCATTTTTTTGGATTTCCGCATCTAAATGTTTTTTTTTTAAATTACGAGTTTTTCAACTGAGTCCAACTTGAAATATTTACCCAATTTTGCACTGCAGTGGGAATCGAACCAGCATCCGTGTAACTTAAAGTCAAATGAGAGTACCATCATACCCCATAACATTATGAGTATGATTCTTTACGCTTTTAAAAACGCAGAGTATACTAAATTTAAAATTTTCACTTTTTAGAAATTAATTATGTTAAAATAATAGTAGGGAAATATGAAGGGTTAATATTCTCACCAGGGACTTCCAAATTATCAGGATCATCATCTTCATCAAAGTCTGAGTCATCGGAACCTGACGGAGGACTGTCCTCCCCGTCGGAATTAAACTTGTTCTTCTTCGACTGCAATATCAAAAATAACAATTCATTTTTGTTCAGAATGTATGCCATTTGCCATATTTCACTTTCACCCTCTAAGCGTAAAGCAGATCTTGGTGCAAACTTTGATGTATTATGTAAAGGACAATAATATAGGAGACATTAAAGTCCCGTTAGATTGACCCTTCGTCATCCAAGAAAATATGCTTGTAAAACATAGAACATAAACATAATGTTTATAAAGAGAAAAATATTTATTACATATTTTTAAAATTTAAATATGCTTAGCATTTATCAAATACAAATCAGAAATATGACCCTTTTCTGACCGTCCTAACAGTGTTTTTAAAAAATATATTTTTAAATGTTGAATATCCTCAAAAATTAATTAAAATAATTTTTTACTTTAAAGTGCAAAGTGATTAAAAAAAATAGGGATGTGGTTCAACACTAAAATTAATGTTTTTTTTTAAATGGGGATTACAAAAACTTGGTTGAGTTTATTAAATAAAACGTACCGGAAAAGGGTTGCAATTATTTTTCTGCAGGTCTTTTTAATTATTTCCATTTTTTTTTTAATATTTTGTAAAATATACATAGGACGACAAGGGACATTTCTGATTTGATTTTGATAAATGCAAAAAATTTTAGAAAGAGTAAGTTTATAATATTGAGCAATAATATTATGATTATTTCAAGAAGTCTCCCTCCCCTTAAATAAGACGACGAAATGTCATCACTCCCATAATACCGGCAAAACGCTAAATAATAACATTTTTGTGTAAAGGGCAATGCCAAAAATTCAGAAAGACATGTAACTCAATACAAAAATTAATATTCTAGAATATTATGATATCCAAACAAGAAATGTATAACTTTTCCCGCCTGTTTTACTTTTTGACAAAATGTCATGCCCTTATGAGTTCCTCGATGAAATATTTTGTCATACCATACTATCAATTGAGTTTTTAACTTTATAGAAGGGTATAAACATGAAGAAAGAGACTAACGAGGTAACATCTGTTCCTTAAAAACAGAATCAGGTTAGTAACAAGGGTCATCCAATAAAAAATTCTCACAATAAAATACCTCCTCATAATATTATCCGACTTGAACAAAGATATTATTCTTGATTACCATAATAAGTGAGATAGAAATAATAAACCATCCCTGATTCGGTATTACCGGATTCGAAATAGCATAAAGTTTCAATGAAAACAGTGTTTATAATTTTTTGTAATATCTGCTGATATGATAGATTCATAATATCTTATAAAGCTATCATATCCAAATGGTGGACATAATAATTTACAACCAAGCATAATAAAGTGAAATGAGAAAATAACAAAACAATAAATTTTACCAAACAAAAACGACATTGAACACGAGAGGTTATGTTTTGTTACAGAATCCGCTATTTTCTTCGATAGTTCTTTACGTATCGTGGATTTCAACTATTTCTCATTGTAATTTGGTATTTGCTTTTCGAATTTCATAAAATTTTACTATATTTCACAATGTCTCAGAACCTACGTAATCTAACTTTACCCAAATGGATGACTATTATCTAGAAGCGTTCTTGAAGTTCAACGAAAATGTTCTTAGCGGCTGTGTAGAGCAAATCCAAGAAAATCAATACGGCCACACCCAAGGAAATTAATTATTAAGTTATTGTCTCAAAATCACGATCTCATATAAGTTACTACTAAAGTAAGTAAATATAAAGTAATGTTTTGGGTTGAGAAACAATGCTTTTTTTGACACTTTTTATGGTTATATTTTTTCGACAGCAAATATTTTTTACACGCACATTAAACAGTTTTTCTAGTATACCAAAGCGATAAATAAGAACCATTGAACACTAAAGTATAAACATTTCAATCAACAATCTAATGTAAAAATCATAAAACGTAAAAAAAGACTCTTAAAAAATATCAAAACAAAAAAAAACGGCATTTACCATTTTTCTTTTAAAATCTATCTGATTTCACTTGAAACGGTCTGCAAAAACAATTTATATAGTTTCCGGTTTACGGTATGAATGTTTTCAATCAATTTATTGGCAAAAATAGACAAAATTGAATCTTATTTTGACAAAATAATGACGAACACTTTTTCCGCACTTTCAGACGGCAAACGCTCCCGCCATGTTGGAAGTACGTTCAAGTCGCTCGCGCATGTTCCGTAATCGATTTACAGGTTATGTAAGAAACTAAAGAGAACAAATTTTTACGAACTTTTTTTTTTCTATTTCAATCGTTGTCTATGGTCATTTTCTTTCTCTTTCTGATACATAATCATCAGATAGGCGTGAGTGAAACAAAAAAAACCATAAACTAGGAACTTCAACGTTCTTGAAAATTCGTTCTCAGTTAATTTAGACTTCCAGAGACTGAATTTCATTTGAACCGTCAACTCAAAACACTCAGTATTTTCGAAAGGTGGTAATAAATTATTTTCTTGCGGTACTTGATAAGACGCTACTTAATGCAGTGGGTTATAATTCTAGGAATAACGCAAAAAGGTTAGGAACTGAAAAGCAATTTAGGTATTTACAACAAGTAATTTATTTTGTTAATCGTGGGGTTAGTCTTAAACTAAAGTTAATCTTAATTAGACACAAAATTTCAATAAAACTAGATAGGCAAGTACTTAAATCTACTTATAAAGTCTTTGTACTTAAATCTACTTATAAAGTCTTTGTACTTAAATTTAACTATTTACTTGGTTAAATCTACGTAAAAGTTTGTATTCTTAAAACTAGAGATTCACTGGCATAATTATACGAAAAAGTTGATTCTTAGAGTTAGAGATTCACTTGGCTGACAGGGTGGAAGAATTATCATGAGAGTTCAGAGGCACTTCCCTTTACTGATGGCTGTCCAGGGTCCAGTGGCTGCTCTGTATGCAGAGTCCTCGCGTTCGCACTAGGTATCCAAGTACCTCCGGATCGGGAGTACGTACAACGCGGCGATAATCAGAGGCCTGGGCGGTCTCTGGGGTTTGATCTCCGAAGGGCGAAGATCAGTAACTTCCTGGGCGGAAGCGGGGGGTCGACTCGCGGTGCAGAGCCTGGCGACATCTACAGTAGATCGCCGAAGGGCGAAGACCAGACTTCCTTCTGGGACGGAAGCGTAACACTCACTCTCGTCAGAGGACCTGGGCGGCCTCTCCGAGGGGCGAGAATAGGAACCTTCTGGGCGGAAGCTTCAAGCCAACTGTTCTTCCTGGGCGGAAGGCTAGACCCGACTCACTTCTCGTCAGAGAGCCCTGTTGCCTGTCTATCTGTAGGGATCTTTTTATGACCCGTATTGTTTGGCGGGCCGCTCCGAAGGGCGGCTCATTTCCTTTGAGGTTTTATTGCTGTCCAATAAAACCTCAAAGGAAATGCCGACTTTCTAAAATAGTAATTAAGGGTGGTCTAAGCTTTACGATGTAGTACTTTTCAATGGTTTCCGGCATGAACAACAATCTACGCGGCTAGCCTTTGTGCAATTTTTTTATGGCCGGTCTAGTCTGGGAATTATTATTACTTGAAATGCACATTTTAGAAACTAAGTATGTCTGTGAATTCGGTCATTATTTATAGGTATTACAAAGGATATGTCATACTGTTAGGTACGCGAGCTAGGTGTTTAATCACCTTGTATATACAGTCTGACATTTAATAGTATAAAAAAAATTGGGGGGGGCAGCGATAATTTTAAATGGTATCACTAAGATGGCTCATAAGAAAAGAACATAATTTAAAAAAAAACACCAAGTGGGCCAACGGTACTTTTAAACAATTTTATATTTAAACATTTTTCATTATCTCTTTGCAAGGAAAATAATTTCATGGAAAACAATGACATTGCAAACAATAGACACGTTTTAGAACTCACAAAACGGCAAGCAAATGATACGGTTATTGCCGTACTATGATTTAGTATTAAACCAGTACTAAACTGACACGTGTCGCGTGAGGTCGTTAGCTGTTTCTAACCAAATTGCATAAATAAATGCCAAAATGCACCCCTGTGTGATGAAAAAGTGTTTCCATTACACGGCAAATACCAGTACAAAAAAAACACCAGTAACATTTCATTCGTAAATACACGCAAATTACTTAAAATTACACATAAGACAATAATTGTATTTGAGAAACAATCAATGACATTACAAATACTTGACAAGCACATAGTGGAAATAAATATGATTCCATTGTTTCTCGAAAATTTTAAACATCATTAGAGAAAGTGAGATAGCGAACATAGCAACACATCAGTATAAAAAAGCAACCTTCTAGCAGGAGGTCCTTTCTTAGTAGATCCTATCGTATTATAAGCCAGTAAGCGTAGTGTCATCTCATTCACACCCATGATATTCGATGTAATTTTGAACTACAAAAACGACATACAGACGCACATCCATCGCGTTCAACGGACATATCTTTTAAATGTCCTTCTTTGTTATACAAAAACGATGTTTGAATTTATTGAAAACGTGAGAGTTTGTTACTCATGTCACATTTTGTGTTAATGTTGTTAGACAGTAACATGTCTACGAGTATGTAATGTCATTGATAAAAAGGCGATTTTTTTCGTATTTCTGAAAATTATGTATCGAAATAGCAATGTATTAGGTGTTAGATTAATGAAAAAATAGCACAATCAAAATCAGATATTAAAAATATAAATTTAATAAAAAAACGTTCAAAAGATTATTTTCACCTGCGATGTTTCTTTACAAACTGTCAAATGCGAATTCCTGAAAACATTTGAATATGAAGAACACATTTCAAATGCGAAGTGAGTGCTTGGTGTTGTCATATTAATAATATACTGAAATTACAAAGTAATAAATATATACAAATAAATCCCAAGTCACACCTTATTACATTTCCCTTCACAAAGTATCCACAAAGATAACAAAATGTTAGAGTTGTCGCCGGAATGCAAACACATCGAAAGCAAAATTATACCTCGCAGCTTGCTGACACATTTTTCTGCGTAAAAGCAATTATATTACGCTACGAACTACGACTAATAGTAAATATCATAAATGTAAATTCTCTGTTTAGTTAAATTTATCGATTGAACCAATTTATTACTTTAATTATTCATATTTTAAAAATTCCCTTTTCCCGTCAGACAGTTGTTGGATATTTAGAGTTAGGCTTGTTCACGCATTTAATATAATATCATAATATTATGTGGGGGGAGGGACGCTCGTCATTCAATTGTCACAGATATATTAAATTACCCGTGTGTGACGACCGTATGGGATTTTATGGCAAACAATATCGAGAGATATGCCACGCTCACATATAATATTAACTGTCTGAAACAACCTTTAGTGACCTTGATATGACGGTGCGTCGGGCAGTTGGTATATTTCTAGGAATAACGCAAAAAGGGAAGAATAGAAAAGCGATCTTAGGTAGTTACAAGTAATTTATTTTGATAGTCGTGGGGTTAGTCTTAAAACTAGAGTAAAACTTCATTAGACAACTCAATAAAACTAGATACGCAATTACTTAATTCTACTGTTAAAGTCTTTGAACTTAAAATTAGAGGTTTACTGGCTTAAGCAATTACTTAATTCTACTGTTAAAGTCTTTGTACTTAAAATTAGAGGTTCACTGGCTTAGGCAATTACTTAATTCTACTGTTAAAGTCTTTGTAGTTAAAATTAGAGGTTCACTGGCTGACATTGTGGGAGGAATTATCATTAGAGTCAGAGGCACTTCCCTTTTTGGTGATGGCTGTCCAGGGTCCAGTGGCTGCGTTGTATTTAGAGTCCTCGCGTTCGCACTAGGTATTCATGTACCTCCGGATCGGGAGTAGGTGCAACGCGGCGATAATCAGAGGCCTGGGCGGTCTCCGATGTTGATCTCCGAAGGGCGAGGATCAGTTACTTCCTTCTGGGATGGAAGCGTAGAATTCTCTCGTCGTCAGAGGACCTGGGCGGCCTCTCAAAGGAGCGAGAATAGGAACCTTCCTGGGCGGAAGGTTTCACTTGGCTGTCTGTCCTGGGCGGACTACTGCAACCGACTTTTCCGTCCTGGGCGGACTCTTGCAACGACTCGTGCTTCCTCGGTGGAAGACTGCACGCGACTCGTGCTTCCTCGATGGAAGACTGCACCTGACTCTCTCCTCGGTGAAAGACTTCACCCGACTGTCCTTCCTCGGTGGAAGACTGCTCCCGACTGTCTCCTGGAGCCCACTGTTCTCCTGTCTACCTGTAGGTATTATCTTTTAACCCGCATTGTTCAGCGGCCTTTGTTCCGTCGGGCTGCTCAATTCCTTTGAGGTGTTTATTGCCGTCCCATAAAATTCCAAAGGAATTGCGGACTTTCCCAAAATAGCAATTAAGATTATATTATTTTAGTTACGATTTTTCTAACAATAGGTTCGGCTAGCCTTTGTACTAAATTCATTTTATGGCCGGTCTAATCTGGGAATTCCTATTATTTAAAATGCACATTTTAAATCTAAATATTTCGGTGAATTCGGTCATTTATTTTAGGTGATTACAAAAGGCTATATCACCCTTTGCTTCACAACTGTATTATAAGGAGTACGTAACAGAATTTTACATTAATTTTTTCTGATAGTAGAAACGTTTTTAATACACGAATTTTGAACAACCTTACCATATAGGTTTATGTTTTTTGTCTTTTGGCAATGGCATAGATATACCATTCAGACAATAGTATATCTATGCTTTTGACTTTGACATATTAAGATAATATCTATGGTTTAATTTTGTGTTCCGCTCGTCGTTCAGTTATTTCTTTCCTGTGTTTTTAATTTATTGGATGTCATGTTATTTCCTCCTTCATACTTCTTGGGATATCGCTTATAACAGTGAAATAACGATGCGTTAAAAAGGCTTGTCACCTGGTGGTTGTCCTAGTTAAATTATTTATGATGATCATTTTCCTCATCAGTCAAGTAAAATCGAGTTATCTTTTTTTCTTTTTCCATGCCTCTGACTTTGTTTCCACCGGATATTCTTTTACTAATATTTTGAACTATGTATGTATTATTTGGAATACGTTCACATCATTTTATTATTTACGTTCCTGTAAATTCTTATCTTCAAAGTCAATGATAAGAATTATAGGTAGGTAAAACAATTCATGGTTCAATGTGGAAGGTCCGTATTTCAGACAAGAGGAGAAAGGAATAACCGATGAGTAGTGTTGATATACCATCAATTATTCACAATAATGTGGTAAATATCTCATTCTTATCTTGCTAATACTAACATTATAATGTACAATAAGCACCCAGGTTAGAGTAAAAATTACCAATGATTTTTTTAGAATATAGGGTAATTTTACACAATTCCGCTTCAGTAGAAAAATACATAATTTAGAAAAAAGAAATGTACTGTTAGGTTAATAAAAATAATTGCACATGCGGATTTTCAAAATATTTCACTTTATTTTTTACTTTACGTAAATTAAAATACGTAAATATGTAAGAGAAATTGACGCCATCTTTAATGTTGTTATGATAATAAGACGATTTTTAGGTTATTAGGTTGGGTTAAATAATACGATGATTTTTAGTTTATTAGGTTGGGTTAAATAAGACGATTTTTAGGTTATTAGGTTGGTTTAAATAATAAGATGATTTTGCAGTTGGCGCTTCCGACAAATGTCATATCATACTAACAACATTAAAGATGGCGTCGATCCCCTTACATATTTACGTATTTAGATTTACGTAAAGTAAAAAATAAAGTGAAATATTTTGAAAATCCGCATGTGCAATTATTTATTTTTATGAACCTAACAGTATATTTCTTTTTTCTGAATTATGTATTTTTCTACTGAAGCGGAATTGTATAAAATTACCAAAAAAGGATTTTGAAAAATTGGCGTTTGGGATAGTTTAGAATTGAACATACGATAAGACGTACATAACATAAATGAAAGACAAATAAATGCAACCAATTTTTATTAAAATTATAATAGCGAAAATGAAAGACTAGGGCATTTGTATATTCTCTCATCAAGTTAACTATCAGCTGGTTATTTGACGCATATTGATTGAACTCCGGAGAGAAGAGTGAGCGGAAAACGGGTAGGCAAGTCAGCCACCGTTGTAGGCCGGTTCAATTTGGCCACCCGCAGGATATTTTCCATCAATACTGCCAATCGAGGAAGCGCGCCCGGGATCGGATATTATGTTTTCAAAATATTTTGAATTTTCCTCTAGTTTTAGTCGACGCCATTCACTTTTTAGGAAAGGTCTTTTAATCAATGTGCCAAAAAAGGATGTCATAGTTCCACTGACCCAAGGTAGTCGGAACTTTTAAGCGGTACCAATACTAAAAAATGTATTTGTAAATATCACAAAACCCAGACAAAAGCGTCTGTAATATATACACAAATAAATAGGATATTAATATACTAATATTACGCTGCATTGGGGAATTGAACTAATTGAACGAATTGAAATCAAATGCATAATAGGCCATCAAACGACAAAAATAACAGTGTTGAATAGATAAATGATACGTAAGGGCCAACACTCAAAAATAGCCTTAAACTTCACTTTGCAGATTGCTAACTGGACCAATATCACAAATGATTTATCTGTTAATTCTGTACGGGTAATTAGGAAAATGCGTTACGTTCCAAAAGGGAAAAATTCTGAAAATAAGTGCAGTTTGAAAACTAGTGAAAGCAATTTCGAACGTTTTACCTAAAATTTCAGTGTGCATTTCATATAGAACTTTAAAAATTAGTTTGAGCATTATTGTCTTTTCAAACCTTATACATTTTCCTAATTACCCTAATTAATTTTTATTTATTTAATTTTTGCTGTTTCACAAATTAATTAATTTAAAAATAATATATAGCATATTTGCGCACGTTCCAGAGTGGAAGATACTCTCAGTATCGCCCTGGTGAAAGACCACCATTCAGAATTGAAACGTTGCTTGAAATGGCTTTTAGCCGTGTTTGGTGACCAGATCTGAATAGCCAGGTATTCCCCACCTTCCTCTTCTCCTTCCCCTCCCCAATACCTTCAGCCTCATAACATTCCCCGATTGGGAATGCCATAGTCTCACTGGGTCCAGACGGTTGGGAGCAGTTGGGACTCTTGTGAGGTATTCATATAAAAATAAAAAAACCCGCATAGAATTTACAGATAAATTAATAATAGTATTTCTTGAGTTAGCGATCTGCAAAGTGTGGAACTTTTTTTTCACTCAATGACCTAGCCTAGGTTCTAAAATCATAACATAGAAGCCCGGGTGCGGTCACGGTGGCCGCTGAGGTTGAGGTGAAAAATTAAAATTGTAGTTAATCTTTGTCTATAATTTTTCACAGCAACTCCTACAGAGCGTGTTATTGTATTAATACAAATAGGCTACTTACATGTAAAACAGATGTTATTTTTTTTTTTTATCAAATGTGGAGAACATGTTTTGAGCGTTTCTAACCTTTATTTTACGTTACCAATTTTGTAGAAGAAAAGTAACAACGGTCACTGAGACCACTCGCTAATCAAAAATAAAATGTGATAGCACCTGCATATAGGACATTTGGCAGAAAAATTGAAAGGCTCGGGGTCAGATATTTTAATGTGAATACCTCGCAAGAGACCCAACTCCCTACTATCCCGGGCCAACGGTACTGTGCCATCTCCAATTAGGGTATGTTGTGAGGCTGAAGGGAAGGAGATGGGATGAGGAGGTACCTGGATATTTAAATCTGGTCACCAAACATGGCTAAAACCATATCAATCAACGTTACTATTCTGAATGGTGGTCTTTCATCAGGGCGATGCTGTGAGTATCTACCACTCTGGTGTTGTTGACACTCGGTTAGGTTAAAATGGAATTGAGTATTTTCACAGTTACAGAAGTGTCATATGAGGAGCCACAAAAACAAGATTACCCATTTGATAATTCAGGGGAAGGTTGGTGGAAGACGTAGTAAAGGAAGACACCGTACTTCATGAGTTTGAATATACGAGTATGGTGCCACTGAGTTGTTCCGGGTTGCAGCCTGCCGACTGAAGACTGAAGATTGCCCCGATAACATTGGGACTATGACCAGTGGAGGACATTTGTGGAGGAGATCAAATCCTCCCCTGGGATTGTAGTGCATTAACGATTATTAAGCACGTAGCCAACAAAGTTAAACCATAAAACGTGGGTATCGGGGCCTGCATGATAAGCCAATATACAAAAAAGTATGTATTGTATTATTCAGTCATACCTACAAAACAGCACAAGGTTGACGGCAGTTGTCTGTGAAGTTGAAGCTAGTAAGAATTAAAGTGTACAAGTAATATTTAAAAGTTACCTTTCTCAGAACAGGCATTGTCTAGTGAGGCGGGTAACATATTTATATCGTCGCTGTTCTGACTTAATCTTGTGTCAACAAAATGTGTTTTCTCAGGAAATGATATGTGTATTCCTTATTTTAAAACATTTTCTTTAATACGTTACTTATTTTTGAAGATACGAGGTTGAGTCAGAATAGTGACGATATCGATGGACCCAAGGTAAAGTGTCGAATCTGCAAAATTACGGGTATCCCTACTATCCAATTTATCCTATATTTTCCGATGCCAAAAAAGTTAAGTTTTCCTCTAACATATTTTTTTGGTTAAAATGATCGAAACTGCAAGATGCATCCGGCATAGAAAGTCGAATCTAACTTTGTTTTTACTCCCCCATAAACTTCGGAAAATGTAGATTCGACATCTTATGTTGGGACAGTTGATATGTAAGTGTTATATTCAAATGAATTCTTTAACGCATGTCGCGTCCAGATGAAACCAGTATTTAGTCAAGTAGCTAGTGATAACTAAAGCACTGTCCTGCGAGTGCTGTCCAAACGTGCATTTTAGTAGTTGATGCCCCCATCTACGACAAGGATGCGCGAACGACTTTGTTGCCTCTCCAATAGCAAAATTGTTTTTTTTTTCAGCACTCGCACAAACTTATTTATTTTAAAAGGGTACATATTTCACCACTCTGTACTTCCCATCGGGCGAAAAGTCGACAATCGACCTAGCTGGACCCAGGTGATATACCACTTTAGAAATGAGGTAACCAATCAACTTTCCTTAATGGCTCTAGGTTATTCTATCAATTTTCGAATTAAACAATGCCTACGCAACGCGATGTGGGGAATTTCTACAATTATACAAGCTTATGGAGCGTACCATTTATTTTAATCCCTTTACCTGTGATGGTCAATAATGCAAAAATCGGAATATTTGATATCAATTATCATCATTCCGCTGGGCTGGACAGGCTGCTATTCATATCAAAATATTAATCATGTCTCAAAACTTGATCGATAAAAATGATGAGCATCTATAAAGCAGTGACGACAAATTTAATTGAAGTTATTATTGTGATCAAGACGACAGAGAAATAGTGACTCCGCGAATCAGTCAAAAACGAATAAATTATTTATTCGAGTTTAGTGATGATTGTGAAATTTTTATAAATCTGCCTGAACTCAATTACGTATCGGAGAGTGAAAGTAATACTGACTTTATACCAACTGCGACCAGTGACAGTGGAATACAACCTCCTCAAAACAATGAAGCCGACGCTATTGAGTGGAGAGATATTCTGGCGTGGTAAGTAAAAACACAGTATCTTCCTTGAGACACTATGTTTTTACCTACCACAGCAATATTAGTGGAAATAACAACATTCCTGATAGACTTCAGTTATCTGTGGGTGACAAAGTGATTGGACCGCAAGCATTTGAATACAGGCAGACCTCGACTTTCGCACATGATTGGTTCCTGAAAATGTGTGCAAAAGTTAAATGTTCGAAAGTAGAGGGATGTAAAAAAAAAAACAAAATTGTACTTTAAAATTTTTATTTATCAAAAATTACTAACCAAGTACATATTAAATAAAAATTATATTCTTTTAATAAACTTGTCAAGGGTTAGTTGTATTTTACTACTTTTTTTCTTTTCTTCATAGGGAGTTCTGTAACATGCAGTACTATTATGGATCGCCCTACGCACTTGAGATATGCGTTCTCTATTGGGATCACATTCTTCCATAATATTCAAAAATGTCTCAAGATGTGTAAAAGCTTCGTTCATGTTTTTTATTGTTAAGGTCTTGGTGATTTCTTCTGGTTCTTCTTCCTCACTTTCAATTTGTATACTATTTTCGTTCTCTTGTGGGTCCATTAGAAATTCATTAGTTAAGGGTTCAGAATGAGATTCAATCATCTCATTAATATCTTCACTGTTAACATCTAGGTTTAGTTCATTAGGTGAACTATTTCAAGTGTGATGGTTTCTGGATTTTCATCAAAATTTATGAAATCACTCATCATATGTGGGCATAGTTGCTTCCATGAACCTTTCATTGTTAACTCTTTTATTTCAGCCCATGCGTCTCCAATATTGTTTATTGCGTTCCATATGTTATGATTCTTTCATAAATCTTTTAATGCGGGCCCACCTTCCATGTCAGTTGCCTTGATGGCCTGATTCATTATCGACCGCATATAATATCGTTTAAGCGTAGCTATCACCGTTTGGTCCATGGGTTGTATGAGACACGTAGTATTGGGGGGAAAAAACACAATATTGATTTCTGGATATAAATTTTGTAGAGATTTTGGGTGTCCTGGAGCATTATCTAAGATTCATAATGCTTTAAATGGTAAATTATTAATAATGTTTTACTGCTGGTACGAAATGCAAAGTGAACCAATGTTTAAATATGAAAGCAGTAACCCAGGCTTTTTTATTGGATTTCCAAATGATTGTAAGCAATGTTTTTATCTTTCCCTTTCAATGCTCTAGGATTTTCTGCTTGATAAGCTAACATTGGCTTCAATTTTAAATCACCAGCTAAATTTCCACCAAGAAGCAATGTCAATCGGTTTTTAGAAGGTTTATGACCAGGGGCAACTGATCCGTCCTTTGATAAGAATGTACGATTAGGCACCTTCTTCCAAAATAAACCAGTCTCATATATATTTAACTAGAGGTATATTCTCTATCTTCAATAATTTTGGACAATGACGAAATAAAGAGTCTTTTGCAGCATCTTCATCCGCATCAGCTGATTCTACAGTGAATTTAATATTGTGCAAAGAATACCTTGTTTTAAAATTTGAAAACCAGCCGTTACTTGTATGAAACACTGTGTTGGAATCTCCGTTTAGTCTAGCCTTCCAATCTTTATACAAACTAAGAGCCTTAACTTGAATCATTCAAGTACTCAGAGGGATGTTTTCTTGATTTTGAATACTTATTCAATAACAAAGATTCGTCCATTTCATCCATCACTATGCCGTGCCTTTTGGAAACAATTTTTGATGATACGTTTCCAAAACTTTTTACATATTCTTTAATTTTATCTTTATTCTTTAATATTGAGACATTTTCAGAACGTTTTATTATATCCATCTTCGTTTCGATTGTATGAAGTTTATGGGTTCTTGATTTTTTTTAAGCCATATCTACTTCGCAGTTTATTCGTTTCTCACTCATGTTAAAACGGGTACGAGATATTTGAAACAAAACTTGCAGAACAATGCGAACAGTACGTATGCTGACGCAAGACTAAACCTGTCGAGATCAGACGGGAGTGTGTACAAATTAGTACATACAAATGCATGCGTTCGGACTCGCTCGTGCTCGTATGTTAATGCATATGTGCGAACAGAACGTAACACTTTTCACAGTACGGACCTGGGTCATATGCATTTCATAGTGCGTCAGGGAAACAACTGCACGGAAACAAAACATTTTTGCATTATCGCCAAAAAAATTAAAAAAAAAAGATTTTTCAAAAATGTTTGAAATAGCGAATTGTGCGAAAGTCGAATGTGCGAATGCCGAGGTCCGCCTGTATATGGAACCTATTCAGTTTTTTTCAATCATTTTTGGTGAATATTTAGTGACCAACGTAGTCGGAGACAAATAAATACATAAATGACAAAATTAGATGCATGACGCTTTCGCCACGATCCATATGTGGAAGCTGGGTAGATGTAACTGTAAATGAAAGTTTTATGAGTTATTCTCGACATGGGTTTATATGATAACGCAGAAATGCAAGACTAAGATTTAGATCGAAATTTTACATTTTTTAGAAGTGTGTTTAAACGGGATAAATTTTTTTCAGATTTTTTGAATGTTTCACGTAAAGAACATTCAAGGTCCTCGAACAATTGTTGATAAAATAGATTCTTGACTTACATAGAGGTTTACATATATTTTTTTAACGGGGAGAGGGACATCGGAGAGTTATTATTTATTAATTCAAAATAATGATAATATTATTTTACCATACGATAAACATGGTGTTTTTAAAGAGAAAAATATTAATTACGTTTTTTTTTATTTGCATGGGCTTAGCATTTATCAAAATAATATCAGAAATATTACACATTTCTCACCGTTCTACGCATGTTTTACAAAAACATTTAAAAAGTTTAATATCCTTAAAAAATGCTGTGAAGGTTTTCTTTAACATGCCGATAAGATAAATTTAAAAAAAAGAACAGTGTATAGTTTAATTTTTTCATAAACACTATGTAACTTTAGTGTTTTTTTTTTTTATGCTAATTACAAATTTTTGGCTAAGTTCATTTACAAAAACGTAATGAGAAAGGATTAAAAATATTTTTCTCCACTTTAAAAATCGTATTTTAAATATTTTGGTAAATAAACAATAGGACGGTCAGAAAAAATAATATTTCTGATTAGATTTTGATTAATGGTAAGCCTATATAAATTTATAAAATATTTAATAAATATTTTTCTATTTAAAAACATTATGTTTATCGTATTGCGTAATGATACTATTAATATTTCTAAATAATAAATAATTCCTCTCCGACATCCCTCTCGCTCTTAATCTATATGTTTTAGTATTGATAATAATAAACCCACAATTAAAACTTAAATATTAATGTAAAATGTCCCGTGCATAGTGAATACAATATACAGCCTACAGTTACACCATGTCTCGGAGAAAAGCGCAGAGGAAATGAGAGGTAAAATTCAAATAGTTTAAATTAATTGAAAAAAATTATTCCGAGTAGACTGCACGAGAAAAAACAAATAGTTTCGAGTGCAAAAGGTTAATACTCCACTGACTAACATAAATACTCAACCGGGCAATAAGCCAAAATATACTAGTTATTACCTAATCCAATACATCTTTTGGACAGAGGAATATTAAATTTCATGCAGCAAAATTATGTACCCCATGACCAAGATCTATTGGAGCTGAACTTATGGAGAGTAGATCAATAGGAAGTTTAAAAAAATCATGTGATGTATTATGTAATTTTTTTGTGATAAATAAATTTAAAAAATATGAAAGTCGAAAGACGGCTGAGAGAATTGAATAATAATCAACTTGCAAACATGATTAAGATAATGTAAGACAACTAGATACTTGGTACAAAAAAAATGCCAGCCGCCTCAGTGCAGGAAACCCTAGTGAGGAGGACTGTGAACACTGTGATATTATATTTTATTCTAATTATCATTGTACATATTCATTTACAAACTTTACTTAAATAGAAACTATAAAAAAAAAAACAAATAATAGATTGCCGGCAAAAAATCTTAATATAACTCTGTACCTACAGAGATGGTAGTATCTGTGTTCAATACAATTTTACAGAAGAACCAGAATGAAGGTTCGGAATCGATTTGGCTAGGTATTATAAAGATGATCTGGAGAGTTTTACATCAAAACTTGAATACCTACTTATTATGAATCCTAACAAAACTCTTAATTTTTTTCTCACATTGCTCTAGTTTTCTTACACCGAACTGTAAAGAGGGTGCAACTGCTTGTCGCTTCTATTATTCTATGGTTGACCCGTATTCAATGGTATGGTGTGGAGTTACTGTAAAAAAAAAAACCCTGTCTTACCGGCCACCGCTTGAGAAATTAAACCGGAGGAACTTGAATTGGTCAACCTACTTAAACTGTGCCCTGTTACTGTAGATAAGTGATACACAACCTTTTTAGCCATAGGGCCAATTTATCAATATGTTCGCGGGCCGCAGGGGGTACGGTACCTACAGCGTGACATCGTTAATTTTGTAGTTGGTGGCGGTCAACAGCATTAAACCGGGCTTGAGGCCAGCTGACCTATACCAACCATAAACTGGCGTAAGAATCTAACAAGTGAGACGGCTATTGTTTTACAATAGGTATGTACATTATAATTAAAGTTTTCATTTTTATGTAATTTTTATTGTTTGTTTTTTTTCTTCCCATTTTTTTTTTCATATATTTTAACTTTTTTTTTTAATTACATTCATTTCTTTATTTAAAGGCAATAAATTGTAATATGACAGATTGGATTTCCACTATCTATCCGGTCCTGCTGGATTAGAAACTGAAATAAATAAATTTAACTAGTTATACAACTTAATGCTTTATCTTTAAATGCCAAATACAAAATTATAAAAAAAAAATTATGAACCAGGGTTTTCAAATGAAATTTAGTTGGGTAACCGTATTTTGTGAAACGGTAACCATCTAACAAAGCAATCATAATACACCCCAAAAAGTGCTGCAGACAAAAAACTTCCACTTCCAGGGTCAAACCAATAAATAACGTTGATTGTATCAATCTGAAAATTTGAAGAACATGTAAAAAAAAATTGCTTGTACTTTTGGGGGGCTAATTCAAAACATTAGGCAGAGAAGTTTGTTGCGATACCCTTTCGTATTTTGAAAAACAGAATGGAAACCATTAAATATTTTGATTATTGCATCGGAAAGTCTGAATGATTGCTATGAAATACGAAATATCAAAACTCACCTCAGTTACTTCTGTTTTCATAAACAACAATTGGTTATGCACGCCTTTAAAATAGAACCCATTAAAAATATCAATTACAGCGCATACAAAAAAAAAATTCTGGGCCCAAGGTCAAACAAGCAAATGAATGCTGATGATTTTTATTTAGCCAAGCGGGCCATATGTAAAGGCCGGAGGGTCACACGAGCCCCAGTTTGTGTATCACTGGCGTGTTGTACCAAGTTTGGTCCCAGCAATACCCTCCGAGAGGAAAGTGAACATTGTTTGAAAAGGAGATATGTTAATATAGAAGAGAGAGGGAATGCGCTAATAAAAATCACACTTAGGGAATAAGCGATCATTTAAAAATTATTTAATTAAACACAACATATTTAGAATAGAATAGAAAAAAATCTCAGGACCACTGAATTAAGTAGCATTTAAAGAAATGCTGTGAATTTTTTTATATCTATAACGTGATAACAGAACTACATGCATTATTTATATTTTTTAGGAGCATGCCTTGTAATGTAATTTCATATAATTAACTTTTCAACTTGACATCTGAATAGAGATTACCTTAAAAATAACACATATTTCTTAAGTGCATAAAATTTCAAGAAGTTTATAATATGTAAATAGAAATTCCGAAGGCGAAGGCTTAACTTTTATATTCTTCTTCATATAGTGAAGGAGAGTTGGTGGAGGTCATAGTAGGATGTTGAGGATATTCAGCCAGTCACCTTGGACATTTTTCTAACTACCCGTATAGAATTTACAGATAAATTATTTGTTGTATTGTTTGTGCTAGCAACTTCTAGCTAGGGTCCTCGTCATAAATAAGTTTATTTTTAAATTAAAAACTTATTATACACAGATATAATATTGAGAATGATGGTAAGCTATTAGAAAGGTTTATAATAATTTGGTATCCTCTACTTCTACCCCAACAGCTACCCTTACGTAGGAATTGTGCATTGAATATTTAACAATGGTTATTTTATTATCATATCCTGCTGATTATTATAGCTAACTTAATAAGTAAGCATACTAGTAATAACGTGTTTCTTAGAAATTTGTCGCATCTAAAAAAAAACTACTTTTAATTTTTCCTTGGGTAGGCGCAGTTTTTCAGCCTTTATGGAATGCACTCCTCTGTCTACCCCACACTACAGCTACCCCTACCATACTCCTACCCCTTTCACCATATCATTCATTCAATATCTTTATCAGCCTTTACATCTCTCGTAAACATACTTCCCAAATACACAAACTCGTTCATTTGCTCCAAGTAGATACTCATAAATTGTCGTGAAATGTTTTTTTTTTTATTTTTAAATAAAATTATACTTGAACATATTGTTTGGAATTTGGTGAATGGAACAAAACAAAATAGCATCGGGGTGTTCGAACTCATAGCAGTAAGTTCCAAATTTGAACATTTTGCAACTGAAGTCGAATGTTCCATTTTTTTCCAGTATGTCTAGTTTTTTAACATAAATTTAACCCTTTGCTCTCTCCGGTAACCTCGGAGTTTAGGTTGTTGAAGTATATCACATTGATACTGTTAAAAACCTACATTTTACTTTCTTTAATTCAACCTTGTAATCCATTCCATCTCAGAGATAATGCTTAAAATGAAGCAAACATACTAAATTTATATGGTAGATTTCCCCCAGACAAATCTGGGGAGAGAAGCTGTGAAAGACACTGGGCATACAATGGATAGAGGCAGCGGAATTATACAGGACAGGGATGCCTGGAAGTGCTTTGTCGAAACGATGGGTAGTGGCCCGAGTAGGATAAGGGGAATAAAATTGTTTGATTAAATAATTGTTTGATTAAATGATCTTCTACCCAATTACCAGTGGAGTGCAATGCTTTATGACCAAAGGTAGGCTGTGTGTAATGTTTTGCAAGTTCAGGTAAGAATTGTGGATAAAATATTTGAAAACAGCCATTTTTTTTATCATCTTCCGCTGATTGTTAAGGCAAACAGAATAAATGTGTCTACAAGTTACTTATAAAAATTCATTCTTCCGAAATTTCTTCTTATTGTTCGTTTTTTTAAGGCAGGCACAGCTTTCAGCCTTTATGGACTGGGCGCAACTGGTAATTACATATTTTTGTAACTTTGTAGATGTAAGCGTTGCAGTTGTGTGCTTTTAACTAAGATCTTTTCAATAGTTATCTAATAAAACCCATATAAGAAGAGACATCGTTTAGTGAGATGGGTAAAGTATATGTATCTGTATCAACTTATATTCCAATAAATGCAGGGGTAGCCGGAAATGAAATGAAAATAATATATATATTTTTTTTAAATGTTGAAGATAATATTAACACATCTCAAATGAAATATTAAATAGAAAAAAAACACAGAAAATAAAAAAGGTAACGGTCGCATCTGGGACTCGGACCGAGGATCTCACGGTCTATCCGGGATTTGATAGAAATGATATTATGTTGGTATAGACAAAAAAGCAACTTTCTCTTAAAACCAAAGCGTATGCGAATAAACTAATGGTTTCCCACGAACTGATCTATCAAAACCATTCCGAGATAAGATACCAAT